>JALLAZ010000252.1:0-18430 GCA_036939755.1 Stephanodiscus triporus
GGAGTATCGACGGCGGACGGCGACGGCTGATGGCAGCAGACGACGGAGGGCAGCACCGGCGTCGGCGGCGGTGGCGGCGGCAGCGGGGAGGGGGATTATTTTATGCATTGTGGGAGGGGGAGTGAAGAGGAGACCATCCAATACGGTGTCATTTCCACGAATTCCTATGCAATCGTGCACAAGTTCTGCTCGCTCTTTGTCTGCTTCCAATCTCAAGATTTGCCAGCAGCAGAGAGCGAGCGGAGAGGAAACAACAGAAAAAATGGAGTTATGACCGCTATGACACACAGCAACTTGAAGGGGAGACCCAAGACAAAAGCGAACGCGTAACATCGGTCTCAGGGGTTACAAAACTCGTTCCCGCGCGAGCGAACAAAGAGCGAACAGAGAGAGAGCAAATCCCTCTAAATCCAAAAGCAAGAACAATGCACGCCTCCACCATTACTAAGAAAATCTGTCGTCGGCAACTCGCCATCCTCCCACTCATCCGCCTCCTCTTCGCCGTCGCCCATCTGCCGTTCGTCTTCTCCGAATCCAGCAGCGAACTCTCCGCCGTCGATGAAGATCTCTTCGCCGCCCTCCGCAAGGATGACGTCGTCGCCGCGTCTGCCGCCCTCGCTGCCGGGGCGAGCATCAACGCCATATCTCCCCGAGGACAGCAGACTCCCCTCATGCAATCGGTCCTGCATGGGCGCGTGGAGATGGTGAGGTGGTGCCTGGACAACGGCGCCGACACCACTATCCCCGAAAGGGACGGGTACACGCCGATGCACGGCGCTGCTTTTCAGGGGCATGCGGTCATCGCGGATATGCTACTGAAACACGGCGTGCCATTGCGGGACCTTCACAAGGATGGATTCGAGCCCGCGAGTGAGTTAACGAAAAACTCTATCCCCGTCTTTAACCTGGATGTTGTTTTCTTGTGGTGGGTTCGTGTCATCTTCTGCCCGTGTTCCGGCCGGCGTCGAATCTTATGCGATGCGCCTCGAGCAGTTACCCGTAGGCATTTCATCGAATCTATCCCCCGGTCGATCCTTCTCAATTTTTATCGTTTGCTTTTGTTTATGCGACAGTTCGATCGTGCTGGGGACCCGAGCCTAGGCATTTGGAGACCTTACAATGGTTCTTGGACAATGGCGTACCTTTGGATGACATATACGACAAGTGCTTGGAGATGACTAAAAATCCCAATACAGAAGCATTCCTCAAAGGGATGAGGGCTAGCGACGATCAAGAGGAGCTTTGATGCGGTTTGATTCGGAGCGCTCTCACGATGAAATGAAAATTCCGCTTTATAATCTGGAAATTGAAACAATATTTAATATTTAATTTGAGAGTTAAATCATAATTCTCTCACGTAATATATATCATACGACATCTAGTTGTGCCAACAGCCCCACCCCCAACGGAAATCTGCGAGTGGGTCCAAGATGTTTTGCTGATAACATTTTCCGCCGTCACTATTTCTCGCGCCGTCATAGGAGCCTACATGGTAGGAATCAAACGCCCCCAATAATAAACACTGACAACAGTCTCTCATGCAATAATTTGATGCCCTATTTTTGATTCATCTGGCATGTCTCACACAGTACCTAGAAAGAGGGTTGCCCCGTTATCGAAGGTGACATTTTCCTGCCCCTCCATGTGCTTCTGTATGTTGCCCACATCACCGGCAGTTGCTTTTTTTGCTCCTTTTTGTCGTTGCTGTGGCATAATGCGAGTTGAAACAAACTTGCGTGGTTATTGGACATGATCATTTCTAAACGAATACATCAATTCGGAGATTAAGATATTAATTCTCCATCGGGCACCGCCCCGACATCTTATCTGGTATGGTCTAGATCGTAAAAACGAATCACGAAAGATCTAATCCACCTTCTTCCCCGTCTTTCGCATGGGCACATCCTCCAAACTCTTGTAGTACTGGATCCCCTCAACACCGTCGATGTAATGACACCTCTTCGCAATCCTCCACATGGCCAAATACCACGGAGTAGGATCGTAGTTGTACAGTCCCTTCGGTTCCAAGAACGCCTTGATCGCCGCCGTGGCCAAGTCGGCCTTGTAGAACGGCATCTCGTGGAAGAGGTGATGCGCCACGTGGGTGCTACCGATCTTGTGGTGGAAGAAGTCGAAAATGCCGTAGGGACGATCGACGGTCGAGAGCGCACCCCGCACCCACGTCCACTCGTCGGGCCCGTACTGAGGCACGGACGGATCGTTGTGCTGCAGCCACGTGTACAGCACGAGCCACGCCTGGTTCCACATGAGCGGGCCGATGTACCATAGGGTCACCGGGAGGGCGCCGTACTCCCTGACGGCGTACCCAATCGCGACCCAGGCGGCGACCACGCCGAGCGTCGAGATCGCGATCTTCGGCCGCAGCTTGGACGGGAACATCCTCGACCACGGCCGGTAGTGATCCATGACCTCCCCCCCCTCCAATGCCCCGCCGTCGTGCCCGAGACGTCCGGTGCTCGCGAGTCCCATGAGGTACAGCGGCCATCCGATCACGAGGTGGGCGAATACCTGCAGCATCCCGAACGGCCCGTCGCCGATCGCCTCGTGAATGACGGCGTACGCGGACTCGCGCTCGTCGCGGTCCTTCCCCAGTCCCACCTCCTCCCTCGTGTTCGGCACGTGACTCTCGCCGTCGACGGTGTTGTTCGTGCGACGGTGGTGCTTCGCGTGGGTGTACTGCCACGCGAAGTAGGGCACGAGGAGGGCCTGGTGCATGACGAAGCCCATAAAATCGTTGAACGCCTGACTCGGCGAGAACGCGCCGTGTCCGCACTCGTGCGCGAGGACCCAGTGCCCGGTCAGGACGCATCCCATCCAGAAGGCGTACGCGTTCCATCCGGCGAGCCACGCGAGCGCGTCGAGGGAGAGGACGTTCGGGGGTGGGTCCGTGGACAGCGTCGCGTGCGCCGCGTACGCGCACGCGGCGGCCATGGCGGTATCCCGCGCGACGAAGTACATGGAGTGTAGGTACGATCGGGAGAAGCATTCCTTCGGTATGACCGCCTTGATCTCGCCCTTGGACGGGAGGGCGGGGGCATTGGGATCCAGGGGGTTGTACGGGCTCACCCAGTGGCCGTCGTCCTTGGCGGTCGTTGTTCGGACGATCTTGCTCGCGCTCTGCACGGTCGATCTGCCTCCTTTTCCCATGGTTGGTTGTTGTTGCGGGGGATGCCAAAGGCGAAGGAACGGATTTATGCGTCGTGGGAGCTGGCGGGTGGGAGAGAGTAAGTACAAGTCAGTATCATTGATTTTCCGTGCCACGTGAGCATTGTATTAGTCAACGAGAGGAATCTGATATTGATGATCGCTGGATTTGTTTGGCGATCAGCCTCGGATGACGACACACACAAACCACGTCGCCTACGAAAAAATATACTCTGCCTGTAACGACACGGAGTCCCACCCTCCATCCCACAATACTGAAAGTACCCTACACGCCTAACAAAAAAACTCTAAGACGTAAGTACCCCTCGTAGATTCTCTGCGTAGGAATAGTACTAATGAGGAATCCAATCCTCAAAAAAGAACACCACCATGGCAAAGCCGAACGCCGGGTCTAGCGGCATGGCTATGGCGATAAATGGCCGCCCACCCCCAGGAATCTCTTTGCGATGGGTTGATTGAGGGCGCCTACGAAGGATTTTATTCAATTTATTACACAGGCTAAGAAAATAATTAATTTAATTAGGGCATCTATTTTATTAATTCTCTCCCCCTTCCCAACTCGACCGCCCCCAGAACGATCAAATACCACCCCCCCCCTGCACTTTCTGCTGGTCGCGCATCCTCTCCTATCTATCCCCCGTTGATCCCGTGTGTATTTGGTTGGTTGTTGCATTCAATCGTCGATTGGTGGTCGCCGAAGACCACGGCGAATTTTGTTTTTTCGTATTTTTTGCCCCTTCATTTGATGGTCGAAATGATCTGACAGCGTCCTCCCCTATCGTCATCGCCCTGCGCTCCCTCCCCCCTAACCATATCCTAATGTGTAGGCTGACTCATGGTTGGTTGTTGTGTCCCCCCATCCAACAACGAAGGCGTCGTCGTCCCCCTCCAGTTGCCGTCCTCGCCGCGTCCGTCGTTGGGGGGAGGGGGTTGTCGTCGTCGTCGTCGCGGTCGCCGCCGACTGCGACGGTTGGACATCGTAGTCGTCGTAGTCGTCCGTGGAGATCTGCTGGGGACAACGACGATGACGGCGGCGGCGCGCCGTGGGGGGGGAGCAAAGGGGGCGGAGTTCCGATGTTGTAGTCGGCCGTCGTCGTCGTGGGGGCGGCGCGGGGGGACGGCGGTGACGACAGCAACGGATCAAAAGGCGACGTCCGCGGGGCGGGGGGGAGTCGCAATCTCTCCGTGAATTTTTGAGGGTGGGATTTTGCGGTTCCTCCCACCAAAAAAAGTGGGATCTTTTCGGGTAAAAAGTACCACTCTGCGCCCCTCAATCCCACATAAAAATACCCTCGCTGAAAAAGAGTATTTACGTCTACATACAACAAAACACATAGTAAAGAGAGAAGGTATCTGCTTCAAAACCTCCCACCATGGTGAAAATTGGGAGAAATCAGGAAATCCAACAATGGTGGGATATTGCATGTAATCTAGAGGGATAGCTGGCGCGTGATGTATGTGAATCTACGTAGGAATAAAAAAATAATTTGCAGTCGTGAGCCCCAATTGCTAACAACAACTGCACAAACCATGGCTGCCACTGGCAGAAATTGGTCCGTAGGAGTGTTGACAAGAACCTGGGCATGTCACATATCGTTGGACTCATCTTGTACATAGAAAAATGACTGACATGTGTAGGAATAAGGTAGGAACAAGAAGTGGGGATGGACGTACGATCCGCCTTTCTCGCAATTCTCTTGTGCTGCGTTATGCTTAAATTTCGTGTTCTACGGTATTAACAACTTGGCTGGTAATGTCGGCATCATGTCAGGGATTTTCCCCCCAAAAAATGACAGACACGCCGACATGTCGGCACCGACACAGACCATGTCGGTGACATCACGCCATGTCGTCTCCTCAGATGCCGTTTTGAGTCGTGTCGGCATGACAATTATTTGACATGTTTGTTAGGGGCTGCACTCCAGAATTTTCCCGCGCGAAAGCCAAAAAAAGAGTTTTGGTTCCACGTACGCAATAAAAAATAAAACCGAAAGTACCAACAAACCACATCTCGTGCCCCCCCCCAAATCGCCAATTTCCCATCTCAACGCATCGAGCCGAAATTGATGGGCGGGTCAATATTACGCGACAAAAGCCTCGCGTACTCCCAGCTTTGGCGACGTAGTGGCACGTTGGCGTGGCCAGCGCGTGCCACTACGTCGCCGAAAGTTGCAAGGAATTTACGCGTCCGCAGGTAAAATTGACCCGCGCACGCAATTTCCTCGAGGCAATATCATCGCGACGACGCGACAATCAACATCATCGCTCCGTGCGTATTAATAAAGGGCAATTTGACCCCCCCCCTCCTCTCCCATAGCGTCCGTCTTGGCCCCTATCTCCCTGGTTTGTCTGCGTGAGGGTTCCTGGTGGTGCTTTTTTGTCGGCGCGCATGCAGAACACGACAGCGGATTTTTCGCGAAAAAATACAATCCACCACGTTCGAGGCCCTAAATAAGAAACACAACAACAAATTTAAATGGTGGCGCGGGAGGGAAGCCGACGACGACGACGGTGACGGTGACGGTGACATCAGCAGTAGTGGGGAAAGAGGGAGGAGAGGAACGAGGAGAAGGAGGGAGGAGGGGGGAGCGGAGAGCGCACCGGGGATAAACGTCCTCGCTCCGCCATCCTCCCCTGAAACAACAATCAAACGATGATATGGGAGGGTCAAATACTGGCGGCAATGGTGACGACGGTGACGGTGATAGTATGCGGTGATACGGACGACAACTGCGGCGGCGGCAGCGACCGGCGACCGGCGACAGCGCCGGCGGGGGCACAGACAACAATCAACTAAAAGCAGGGAAGAAAAAATGGCGACGGCGACGGCAACAGCGGCGGTGACAGCGACGGCGACGGTGACGATGACGGTGACGACTATGACAACGACGATAAGGACAATGGCGAGAGGCAGCGCCGGGCATAGGACCATCATCATGCTTTTGTCGAATAGAGATTGATAAAGTGTAAAAATTTTAATTCCTACGTAGAATCCTACGTATTTTTTGTTCCCGCCACTTTGTAAAAACACCCCCCGACCATGGTGTCCGCCGCTCCGTAGCCCCTATGGCCCACTTCTAGAAGGTATCATGCCCCGATACTTTAGGGGCATCTTCATTAGGTGCAAATGAATAATGCCCATGCTTTTTATGTCCAATCTCCTTGTAGCTTGAATATTACATACATGGTAACAGCTTTGGATGAGTGTGGGTGTGGTATTTTGTTAGCGGTTGCTAGCTATACTATGGTAGCCCCAAACACTCACTTCAATATAAAACTATGACCCAATACTTTGCAGGCATCTTCCAATTCCACATGACAACAATGCCCATGCTTTTTACATCCCACATTAGTTGTGTTTGGAAGATACAAGGCATAGCAGAACACTAGATAAATGGGGGATTTTGTTAGTTGGGGACACTGCTCTCTAACACCTCATTAGCAACCCCAATGGCCCACTTTATGATGAAACCATGCCTTCATACTTTGCAGGCATCTTCTACTCAAGCATTGAGACAATGCCTATACTTTTTATACCCAATGTACATGTAGTTGAGGAGTTACAACTTAGACCCAATTAGCATGTAAAACGGGGCATTTTGCTAGTCGGATGAAAAAAAACACAAAAAAACACGTTTTGGTCATGACAAAATGATTTTTTTCAAAACTTCTGTTGATGAGTATTCATGTAACACACCATACCTACAACATTGCACTGACAAAAAAAACAGTTTGAAAACATTTTTTACTTATGAAATTCTCCAGTGCAGCCCCTACCACAGACTCCTGGCCACTCCATCCTCACCGCGGCCACCATTCCCGACTTTTTGATGGTCATGGACAGCATCACACGTGTTGTCGGACCACCTTGCGTGTTCGGCCTCAGAAACGATAGTCGGTCTTACGTCCAAGTGCGGAAAACTTCTTCTTTAATTGATGGCAGTGCCAACATCTGCCTCACAGGTGACCTGGATATACTGGTTGACGTCGTTGAGATTCCGCCCCTGCCAATATCCGTGGCTGTGGCAGGCGACGAGTCTACCTTGGACGACTCATGTACCCGTTGGGGGTACCTTCCTTTGACCCTCTCCGATGGATCTACGCATTGGCAGATGTCCTTCTATTGCAAAAACGCCGTCAAGATGATCATCTCTCCCCAGGCAACTCTAGCTTCCAGCGATGTTTTTGTCTCCTGGATGCAGACAGGTTTCAAGGATGGCCGCCCGGGTCAACTACGGTTTGATAGTCATGACGGCCTCATCACCATGCACCTCGACCTCGACTTTCACGAGGGTCTCTACTACTGCCCGACAGACGTTCTCACGGTAGACAGGTCGCCCGTCCGACGATGTCCACCGCCAACGGTCTACCGTCTTAGCATGCCACCTGCCCCGAACACCGCTCGTCGGCCATCCCGCTTTGCCCCAACATCGAAATCTAAACAGGTCCCAGCTTGGCTCTCCTGGTGTACATCAACTTGACGTCCTTCCGGGCAATGCCACAGGTCTACCCTCCGTTTTTGAGTACCACCCATTCCGGTTCATCAATTTTAAGGAGCAAACCCGGACCCGAAAACAGGCCGCACAATGTTCGGCTCTACGTACTACGGAACGAAAGCGGCGTTTCTACATGGATTATGGATTTATGCTTTCATCCACATCCGATTACTCCCAACCGAAGAAAGGCACAGATCGGGTTGTCAAATCATATGACGGTTTTACTTCTTATCTCCTAATTATCGACGAGGCCTCACGTTATGTATGGGTATTTCTCAATGCCTCCAAAGACCCTCCGCTCGACATCGTCTCCGAATTTCTCCACCACCATGGCCACAAGGACGGAGGTTGTATCCGCACGGACCAGGGCGGCAAACTTGCTCACTCATTTGCCTTTCAAGATCTTCTCCTCCGCCAATTCCATTACACCCTCGAACCCACCGGTGCAGATAGCCCCTCCCAGAATGGCGCGGTTGAGACATACAACGATAAGTTTGCCATGCATGCTCGCACGCTCCTGTTTGGTTCCGGCCTTCCGGCCCGGTACTGGTCTGCCGCACTCGTTCACTTGGTTTATTTGCATAATTGGCTGGTCCACTCGGAGACAAAGAAAACACCGTTCGAAGGGTACTACGGCATCAAACCAGATCTCGCGTCTCTCAAACTGTTTGGCTCCAGAGTCTGCGTGAAATGGACTGGCGATCGATGCAGCAAACTCGACCGTCACGACTTCAGTGGAATTTTCCTTGACTATGCTTCGACTGACCACAACATTCTTTATCTTGACGTTAACTCGGGTCTTGTAAAGCGCAGCCATCATGCACAATTTGATGAGGCCTGGTACCTACAACCATCTCGTCTGCCGGCGGCACAACTCCTGTACGACCTTGGCCTGGAAGCCGACGACGATACACCCTCCTTGGACGTCACTGACGACATTGGCCTCACACTTCTCCCTGCCCCTTGGCCCCCGCTCCCACCCTCTACGGTGAAAACGACATGCTGGAGTGTGCCAACACCCTGTCGGAATACTCCCCTACCCCTCCGCGAGACAGCGTTTCCCCGTCAGGTTATGGCGGCGGCCACTCGATTTTGGTCCAACCCGGATGCTCCACCCCCAACAGCATCCAATATCGTCTCGGAATACAACATTGGTCGAAATGATATGGCCTTAATATACATGTCCCCCGATCCACATCACAAGGCCTTCGAGGAGGTACTTGATCTTCGGCGATTTGACTACAGTCGACACAGAACTGCCGGCCTTTGTCTTGCTCACGTCAACGGACGACTAATCCCTGGTGGCATGGCACCTAGTACCCCCGCGGCTAAGATACCTAGATGGCGCTCACGGATCAAGGGTGCCTGGCTTATCAAGATCGGCAACATGACAGTATCTTCCATTTCTGATGCTCAGTCCGCGTTTGCTGCTCTTGTCACTAATAACACATCATCCGTGACTCTCCTCTTCTCACATCTGGATATCCGACAGGGTATCTCCCACGACGGCCTTCCTATTATATCATCCGCCCCATTCACACAGCACATCCATGACCAACTCAATAACCGCTGGGATTTCTCAACAGTTGCCGACTACCCTACGCAAAGCCCCGCCCTACGAAATTATTGACTCTGGCAACGTCCTCAACTACGTCAGTCGGGCATTGTGCCTCACATGCCGCCGGCTCCTCAAGCAAGACAATTGGCCTGATTGGCAAAGTTTGGAATACCTCCAGCTCGATCAATATGACGCCCAGGGTATGTTTGGTGACCCAGTTGCAATGTCTGAGGAGGACGCCATTTTTCACCTTTTCTGGATGTATGCAATAAAGGCAGTCGACGGTCGCAAGAAAGCCCATTGCGTATGCGATGGTTCTACACGGTCAGGTATGGGTCGTATCCTTGCGGAAACTTATGCCAATTGTGTTGACCAAACCAGCTCCCATCTTTTCTATGCCATATGCGCAGCAGAGAATATGCTTATCTTCAGTGCCGACGTCTCCAATGCGTTTGCCGAAGCCCCACCCCCAAAGCAAGGCTTCTTCATTTGACCCAACAAGGTTTTTCACAAATGGTGGGTCCAACACAATAACACAAGAAACGCCCCCCCATCCCGGATGGGTATGTTATCCCTATACTCTTGGTTATGCAAGGTCACCCTGAATCCCCCAGGCTATGGGAGAAAAATGCCGACTCTATCCTCCGCGAACTCGGGCTAGAGCCAACAGTGCATGAACCATGCCTCTATTCGAGTAACATCAACGGCACCCGCGTCCTGCTCAAAAGACAAGTCGCCGACTTTGCGATCGCTGCCCCTGATGCTAAAACTGCTGACATCCTACTGGAAATGATCGACGACAAACTTAAAATCCCGGTTAAACATCAAGGCTACCTGGACAACTACACGTACCCGGCACATCGACATCAAGTATTTCTCCCTTTGTGAATGGATAGAACGCGATCTTATGCTCCTGGAACACATTGATACGTCGATCAACATGTCAGACCACATGACGAAAAGCCTCCAAACGACCCTCCTCCATCGCCATGCCGACTTCATCCTTGGTCACGTCCCGCCGGCGTATTCCCCTGTATACGACTCCATCATAGGGACGTACACCAATCATACTGTGGACATCAACCACTTTATCCCGCCCTCCTTCACTACCCCCACTACCGCAGCTGCTGCTCGCGTTCATGCTCGCATCTTGTCCGATTACCAACACAATCCATGGCTTGGTCCTATTGCGCATGGGCAGTACAATCCACTCTTTTCTTCATCTTCACCATCTCTTTGTTCACGATATACGTTACATAGTGGATTGTGGGGGGGTGACAGTGGATAGGCTCGTAGATACGTAAACTAGCTTACTCTTTCTCCTATCCTCTCCATTCTGGGACGATGGGATTCTGAGAACGGAATTATGGACGAGTGCGCTTGGGGTTGACTATATGCACCGCCGACGAATTTGTACTATCTCTTTTTCCGGATGGTGTTCTGACTTTTCTACCCCATTTTTGTATGAAATTCTAACTTTTTTAGGATTCCACTTGATACTCTGTGTTGAGCACTCTGCCTGCCTGAGGGCTCCCCCCCCATCCCCCCCAAATTTCTGAACGGAGAGTGAATTAGGAATATGTAAAAATAATTATTCAAAACAGAAATTGTCTTCGACCAAAATATCCACGAATAAGATACGCATGATACTTAATGTATTCTCTCAAAATACATACAAAATCAAAGACAATATTTATTGTTGTAGATAGAGAACTTGGGGAGTAAACATTACCGTTGCCCTACAATAACTAAATTTCAGTTGGCAGGAGTGGAGAGAAACCAACACTTTTTTTCACCACCAAGAAATTATTTATTCTCATTCTTTGCTGACGGCAGGCAGAACGATGGAAGAAGTTGGTCGCGGCGAAAACCTTCAAGGTGAAGGGGGAAATGCCTCACCATCCAATTCGAAGCCTGCTCGAATTCGTCTTCGCGGACATAGCTCGTCTGTCTCGTCATCATCTTCTCTCGGTACGAGGGGATGGGCACAATCCACGAAAGGGCGTCATATCACCAATATTCATAAGATTAATGTGATCAATAATTTTGGAATGGATAGAGACAAACGCTCCAAGGAGCATATGGGTTGGCTTGTCTTGCGTATCGTGGTCGCACTGTTGATGATAGTTTGGTTTGTAGCACTGGTGTCGGTCGCGAGAGGAGCTGGTCTTCCACCCTCGTCTGACAATGCCAATCCGAAGGGTCAGTTGGTGAATTTGCCACGCTTCACCATAAAATCGAAGGATCAAGTTGCAAAGAAGAAAAACAACACAAGATTCCCGGACAACGACGCCATTGCTGCACTAAAAGCGTTGAAAATACCTACCAATCTTCCACATTCCATTTTCGAGTTATCCCTTTTCGGGAACACATCTCCGAACGACTTTCAGCTCTATACACCCCACGCTCCGTCATGCTCCGAGCCCCTTGACGCACACGAGGTTTCTTTCACTCTTGTGTCTCAACTTTCGAGTGATCGTTTGTGGATGATAAAACATCACTGCGAGCGATGGGGAGACAACCCCATGTCCATAGTTGTTTTCTCTGACAGGGAAGCCACTGTTATCAAATCGGAACTGATTTCCATGGGATGTTCAAAAGAAAATCTAACACTTCAAACTGTCAAAAAAACTACATACGATCCGGATGGGACGGAATATCCCGTGAATCTTCTTCGCAATTTGGCATTATCAGTAGTGAAGACGTCCCACATTGTATACGCCGATGTGGACTTTTGGCCTTCCTCCGACCTCCACTCCATACTTTCCAAGGAAACCATAAAAGAGCAACTAGCTTCCGATAGTAAACTTGCAACAGTCATACCCGCATTTCAAATGGAGCGCCTGTGTAGAGAATATAGAGATTGTCGCGAAAATAATATTCCAAAGATGCCCAAACATAAAGAGGCGTTGTTGTGGTTGATCGGAAGGAGAGCGGCATCTGCATTTGACCCAACCAATCCTGGAGGACACGGAAGCACAAAATATGTGACGTGGAAAGATCAGGAGACTGCAACATTTGTCGATTTGCCTTGCATCAAAAGCAATCGGTATGAACCGTACTTGGTGGTGAGATATTGCAGTGAGTTGCCACCATTCCAGGAAGGATTTACAGGATACGGCAAGAACAAAATGACGGTGAGTTCCATGTCGAATTGAACTTTTTTATTCTTGTTCTTCTTACCTTATTATTCTTGTTCTTCTTACCTTATCGTTATGCTGCAAAGTGGGCGATGCTACTCCGTAGGGTTGGCTACAAATTTTCACAGATCGGTGGTGCATTCCTAGTCCATTATCCGCATTTAGACTCTAAATCCCGTGAAGAGTGGAACAAGAAACCAGAAGTTCTGGAGAAAAAATCCTCAAAATTTGCCAGTAAACTTATTAAGAAGAATGCCGACAAGATTGATTTGAGTCAATTCAAACGTGCCCGAGTAGATGCGTTGTTTTTGGACTTTAAGAGGTGGTTAAATGAAAATGTGGAGGATGAATCAAGAACTCCAAAGTGTCAAAATGTGAAGAATGATGATTATACTTTGTGGGTGCATCCATCTGAGAAGGAAGGAAATGACGGCGGAGAAGAAGGCGAAGAAGGCGATGACGATGGAGAAAATGATGAGGAAGGCGAGGGCGGCGCCGATAATGATTTACGTGAAAAGGAAATAATCGAGATTTTGGAGCCTTTTTCCGAGGAGGAAAGCAATGCCGACGGACAAGATAATGACGAAGGTGAAAATAACGGAGGAAATGTAGAGGGGGGCGAGAACAACGTCGATACTGATGTACTTTAAGACGATGCCGAAGAATGAATTGAGTGATACGCGTCTTTTACACTTGTATCTTGCTTTGTAAAGATTACAACCTTCCTCTGTGTGAGGGACAAATTGTGGTTTAACTACTCATAAAGTTGTGCATAAGTAGAGTATCAAGAGTAGTCTTACCAACAAATAACTCTAGAGAGTACTAATTATTCCTGCAAGAAAGAGCTCGGGACTAACAAAAATAGACTGCTATCTGTTGAAAGCAACCGATTCGAAGCATGCAGCTGCCTTGTATAAAAAACTACGGAACTCTCTATTGTATGTCGAAGCCAGTGGCAGAGGTCGCAATCGAAACTTTCAACTTGTCTCTCAGTTCTTCTTTGGAGTCATACACTGGCAAATCTAAACGGTTGAAGCAGGTACTGAAAAGAGGAGGACAACGAGTGCAGTTGTGGGTGCAAGGTGGTACAGTACCTTGGGCGACAATGCCCGATTTGTGATGACAAAAAGACTCCAAGAGAGATTTTACTCACTGTGATCTGGGGTAAAAGGATTCTTCCTTCCTAATTCCATTGAGGCAAAATAAACGTATAGTGCCATCATTGCCTTGCAAGACACTAAATCCTCTGGAGGGAACGCCACTAGTCCCAGTAACAAATTGTAACAGACGCGCCCTCGTCTCCTGATCGAATTCCTCACGTAGAACCTCCCAAAACCATTGACATGTCTTTGAATTCGCTCCCTCCTGTTGAAAGAGTCCCAGGTAACTGGTGTTTGCCATCCAATCGTCGATGTCTATAACTGGAACGCCGCACATGAGCAACTCGAGCTCTTGGAAGTCGAATATCGTCAGTAATGATTCCGGTATAACATCGTAAAAGCCCAACAACAGCTCCGTCAGCTGCGGCTTCACGCGATCCATCAGGTGATACTTCAAATTCGCCTCCAAAAACTCTGGCAAATTTTGATTCGTCACGGGAACATCTTTTCCGCCCTCCATCAACTCCACCACGCGATTCTCGCCGAGGGCGTTCTCGGTGAAGGTAAAGTCCACGCACAAATCATCCACGTTCTCGACCTCTAGAGAAGTCTTCAGCGAATTGTAATATTCCTCATCCGGCAATTTCAGGTCTTCGAACATCACCGGCCATCCTAGAATATGCTTGTACATGTGTCTTACCATGTGCCCGGCAACCAGATGGCCATCGAATAGCGCCTTTCCCATGACTCTTCCCAAAAAGCGAAAGTATATCAAGTGGTCCTCCGGACACGATATCTCGGAGGCGGGGTTGATGCGCATGGCCATTTGATTGGAAGCGCTGGGCAACCATAGTCCCATGTCCGGGTTGAATATCTCCTCGGAAACCAGCTGGAACCATTCGCGCGCCAGACCACCGGCGTCGATGCCAATCTCCCCCATGAACTCGAAGCGCCAGTACTTCCGCAGGTCATCGCGGCCCAGGCTCATGACCGCCTCCATCGAGTCGCGCAACAGCGCCCACCTCCGTACAATCAAGCGCACGTGACCGTCAGTCCACTTCGCGTGCAGCCTCTCCCTGCATATCTCCTGGAACCACGCCGCCTTCTCGTCGAAACTCCCCCGTTGGTGCGCCGCGGCGATTTCAGCGTACCCGACCACCTCTGGACCCACGCCCGAGGCGCACGCGACGGACGATTCGACGCTCGACTCGTTTGCGGGGACCAAGGAGAGCGTTCCGGTCCTCATCCGCTTGTCGTTCCCCTCCAGGAACGTGATCTTCCTCGTGTACGCCGAGTGCCTGACGTCGAACCTGTCGTCCGGTCGCGGGTCGATGTCCCCGTCCTCGTTCATTCTCACCCAAACGAACCTCATGTCCTTCACGCGTATCGTGCGGGCCCATCCGTCCTTGATGGACTCGTACTCCAACTGCACGGCGGGGGGGGGCTTCTTCCCGCCCTCGTCTTTGGCGGCGGGGTCGTCGTTGTTCCCCAATAGGGGCAATTGGAATCGCAGCGTCATCCCCGGACGCACATTGGGGGGGCAAGTCACTAAAACTCTCTGACCGTTCGCGATGAGGCTGAATGGTTGGTTCGGACGCACCCCGGGCGGGACCACCACATCGTACGTTTGCATGAATTGCGACATCGGCGGGCCGGTGGGGGATCGATGCTCCTCGGGAGGTGGACGATCGAGGGACGTCAACGGGGACGACGGCGTCAGCACCGGGGGCAATATCCAGTTCATCCCGGCCTGCACATTCGCCGGACATGTGACCACTGTTGTGTTCGAGGTGGTGTGGCGTGCACATTCGAATTACCGTTCATCATGTTTAAGGTCGGCAAAAAAGGGGATGCGTGGAATACATCATACTCACTCATGTTCTGTCCTTCGATGTTCACCATGAACTGCATCCCCGGGAATATCCCCGCAGGAACGGTCACCTGGTACTGCTGAGGCTGCATCTGCTCCTCCTCCCGGAAGGAATTCAACCTCGCGACGTCGTCGCTCATCCTAACGGCACCTCCCCCCCCCTCCGCCCCCGGCAGCGCGCACGTCAGCACCGCCATCCCCAGCGCCTCCCTCCTCATCACGGGATCGGACATGGGTACCTGGATCCGGAGGTTATCCCCCCCCCGACTCTCGGCCGGACAACGAAGGGGGAACATGCAATGGCCGGCGACGACGTAGAATTCCTGCCCGGGACCGATATCGTGCGGGATCTGGATTTGGTAGTCCTGGGTCGGGCCGGCGGGGTCCGGGGTGATCATGTAGGCCCCCGGATGGGAGATGACGGACGATGATGATGTCGCCGATGTCCCGGAGGACGTCGTCGCGGACTGGGACGACGCCGGGGGCGGGGCCGGGGGCGCGACCGCGGCATCCGTCCCCGTCCTCCGGCGATGATTGCCCGCGCGCGCGGCGGGGTAGGAGGCGAGCGTCGACGAGCCGGAATTTCCGTTGGACCTGGAGGAGGATGATCCCATAATTACTTCCAGGGTGGTCGGGACTTAACAGAGAGTGAGTTATTCAGTTCTTAGGCTGTGGGAGCAGCAGTTCTCCAGTAAGAATTCTTTAACTGACTCCTAGCTAATTAATCTATGCGAGTGTATGTAAGATAATTGTGTGTGCAGGGGTCCTACACCCAAATACACCTCCAGGAAACAGTCTGCTCGCTAAAATCATCTGGCGAGCAGACTGAATGCCTCCAAGAGCCCTTGTTCAATAAGTCCAATCTAAGTCGGATGGACATCGACTCAAAAGGATTAGCCAGGGAGATGGCTCCGAACAGCGACTCCCAAAAACATGAGGAGGGTACCTTCTCAGTTGAGGGAAGAGTACCTCCACCACTTCTCATCTTGCCCACGTTGTCCCAACACTCATGGCTGCCTCGCCCGGCCGGACTGAGACCAAGGTCGACGGTGCCACTTTGTCAACAAGCCTTGGACGGACGGATGAGGGCTTGTTTCATATTCCTAACCTCTGAATAATTGTGGATCATAGATCGTTGAACCGTCCTCACTCCATTTGCCCTATCAGTGGACCACCGACACTGAAGTTCTATATCATGTTTGTCCACCTTCATATTAGTGCATCTGGTTGTGAAGAATCAACGCCCTGACCTCTGGATCCCGTATTCATCCCAGACACTGCACCCAGGGTCAATGAGAGAAGTCGTAGCTTGAATGATCTGTAGCTTCCTGAAGATATTGTCTTGATAATTTGATGCCTTAGCTTGCGAACCGTCCAATCTCTGAAACGCCCAACCATCTTCAAATCCTTCCACTGCTAAATGACGTATAAAGCGTTGTGTCCAAGTGAAGAATTGAATTCCAGAGCGGGTTGTACCCACTATAGGGATCATATAGCAGTCAAGAACACTGTGACGAGCCTTAAACCGTCCAACGATTGGCCAGGAGACTGCCGTTTCATCGTCGGAAGCCTCACAATAAGCTACATCGTATTGAAGGGCGGCTAGGTTGGTCCAGACAACTTCAAAGCCTCGCATCCCACCGAGGGACGATACCAAGAGAAACATACAGGCACAAACTGAGGAGAGTGGCATATGGAGGTGCATTGCATCCCATTCCTTCTGGTACATCTGAACCAGGGCGAGAAGAACTTCAATAGTGTAGGCTCGATCCTGGCTCACCACATCCCCCATTCGTGCACAAATTCCAGTTTCGAAGTGCTGATACCATCTTCCCTCAGATGGACATGTTGTAGCAACGAATCGACCCTTTACGGATCCGGCAGATAAGGTCAAGTCATCCCCACTCGAAGGAGAGGATTCCCAGAGCACAGTTAGGGTGGCCTGTGCCTTTCGGGCAGTCCCATACTTGACAGTTGCCCCAGACCTCCCTTTCTCCATGGTACGCATTAAAACCATAATCGTGGCATCCATCCCGAGGTGATTATATAAGGGCCACGGTCCTAGTACTGGCATGGGTTGATATGCAAACATGCTTCCATACCTTGCCATATTATGGACCTCCCGAACCCTGCTTTCCAAAGACCTTCCCACGATATCAAGGTACCATCTGGATATTGGGTCGCACCCCCAAAACCCTCGCGAGATGCATCTCTCACATAAAACCAAAGTTTGCCTTTGTCTGTGGGCCAAAGGGGAACCAACAAAGGGTTATCTCCTTCAAAAAGCATTTGCAATGCCTCGCAATGAAGTAAGAGCTCTGAGGTCACCTTGGTTTGCAGAGGGTAGTCCCCTTGAAGTTCCGAAGGGGAGTCTAGACCATGATCGTGTCTGTATTCCAACATCGCAGCTGACTCAATTGACGAGTCGATTCGCCAGCCCTCCGGGTCGCGGTCAGATCTGAACGCCTCAATGGCATTAAAAATGCCCTTGAGATAACACTTTGCATCCCGATAGACTTGCAAGACGTTAACCCCGAGGCCAGCGATTTTCCGTAATTCAGCCGTTGATAGTGATCCAATATTTCGCCCTTCCATGAGAATCCAGCTTAGACCTTCTTTAAACCTGAGCCATTTTTTAAGAGTGGTGGACATCATGGGGAAAGGGGTGTCAGTATGGACGATTACTCCATTCCAAGCACCCGGTGTGAGCGTTGGCGGGCGGTATTTCCTCTCATCTGCCTGATTCCCCAAAGAGTTCATTCTGGATTTAAGCTGGGCGCAAGCGCGAGTTGCCTCATTGGTCCCTTCCTTCTCCCGGATGCACGGATGAATATCATCAACGTAATCGGCTTCGCGTGTAGCGAGTTCGCCGTCCCTTCGCAATAGCATTACCCGAGGCATCGAAGGATCATAATTGACATGTCCAGGAAGATTAAGGCGTACCCAATCCCATTGCCAATGATTTTTAGGATCATTCCTGTCACCCTTGCAAAGCTCGAGAATTATTCGCTCTGACTAGCACGCGATATACGGGGAGGGGCGCCCTCCAAAATGAAGAGAGCAGAACCGCCAAAACTCAT
>JALLAZ010000253.1:0-18849 GCA_036939755.1 Stephanodiscus triporus
CTTTTTTTTATCTAGAGAGCGCCGCTAACAAAAGATAAGGGGGGGATCACCTTAAGCCCAACGTATCGGAAATTCATAGAAATCGAGCGACCGCTCGGACTGGGACCGACACACACCAGCTCGTTGTTGGGAGACTGAAAGAGAAGCTGGAGTGCGGTGGATTTGTACCCTTCGACTCGTTCGAGCCCCGGGATCGCTTACCGTTATTCCCATGAGGGCCTTATTACTTGTTTTCTGCTGCATCCATCTAGCAACCGCTTTCGTCTCATCGGCCTGCATGCCGCGAGTTTTGACGGAGATGAGAGGAGGCTATGACGCCACCGTTGGCACCGATCCTTCGACGCCTATTCAATTTTTTACACTTCCTGGTTGCACGTGCCCATACGCACAGCGAGTACATATTGCATTGCTTGAATTATTACTTCCATTTGACATGACGGAGATATCGTTGCCAAAGCCTGACTGGTACTTAAAGATCAATCCAGTAAGTACAATTTCTGATGGTTTGATCTTTTTGAGTCTTTTCTGGGGCATTGTATAACTTCCTCCCACTTTTGCTGTATCGAAAAGCGTGGTAAAGTTCCCGCACTCAGAATACCAGCTGAACAGAATGCAGTAATATACGAGTCGGCCATATGCAACGAGTTTTTGTGTGATTATGCAACAAAATTGCAAAAACATCATACTTTGATGCCTATGGACCCAATTCATAAAGCAAAAATACGCTTGCTCAATGATCACTGTGACAATGTCTTTTCCAAGACGCAATTCACTTATCTCATGAACAAAGATGATGAAGCGGATGCAGGTTTACGTGCGGAGATGGAAAACGCACTGAAATGTTACGAGGACGCTCTAGTGGAGAGCAAGGGCCCTTATCTGATGGGGGAGTTTTCCGTAGCTGATTTGCATGTTTTTCCATTCATTCAGCGGTTGTTGATCACGCACAAGCAATGGAAGGATTATGTGCTGCCGAGCGACAAATTTCCTAATCTTTTGGCATGGCATGATTCATGCTTGGAAAGAGAATCGGTAAAGAAATCTTCCATGTCGAAGGATAAGACAATTGAAGTGTATGGGCGTTTTGTTGCCGCTGACTATAAATTTGGAGGCCTGAATAAGAGTAGTTTGTGATGGTCGTTTTACTGAACTAAGGTTGTGCCATAATGATCTTTTAGGGTTAGTTTTTTCACTCTTTAGACGGAAATCAATCAGACTTGGACATGCTTGCTTCGAGAACGGCATTCTCCAAAGAATCTTTTACATCCGAAAACGGCGCCAAAACTGTTACCTTCTGTTGTCCCTGCGGACCTCGGCCAAAAATGCTAACAACTAAAGGGACTTCTTCCTTTGATAATTCTCGCAAGTCAAGTGGCGATAGACCAGCCAGACCCGAATGTCCTGCAAAGAAAATTTGTCCCAGGGGTCCATCACCCGTGTCAAAATCCCTCTCCGATCTCCACCATATAAAACGGTGTCCTTCAATGAGACCAAAAGCGGGCTCCCAGCTCCAATTTCTTGACGAGATTGATGTAGAATAGTCTACTTTCTTCTCCTTCAGCTCAATGGCTCCATACCATTTTGCTTTCCAAAGTTTTTCGAGACGACTGTGACGCTTGGCATTAGCCTGGCGCAAGCATTAGTGGCAAGAAACACCATTTCAGATAGTAGGATGCAGTACTTAACAACATGAATCAAGGTGAATTCATCGCCGACTTACGAATCTTTTGCGTTCCTTCTCTCCCACACGACGTGCCTCCCAAAAATAAGTTCTGCGCAAATCTTCATCCGTAGGAATGGACAGGAAAAGATTCTCTAATGGGTTGCCCGTGTTTGCCGAATCAACAATTTCTCTAGCTGTTCCATGAATGGATTTATCCGGCGGCGCAAGGAACTTGGCGTAGTACGTAGCACCAAATTGTGCCTAGGGCAGATGGTAGACAAAATGGGAGACGTCATGCTCGTTGAGTTAGCTGCGTGCATGCCTGTCAAACCAAAACAAACGATGTCATAAATTTCGTATTCTCACCAATCCGCCAAACAAAATGACTATTCGGGTGGGAATCCGCGCCAATACAATCCAGAGGATCGTCAGGCACAGAAGAATGAAACACGATATTCTTGGATTCGAAAAGTTGAAAGCATTTCTTCCTCGTTCTAGCATGTCAACAACGTAACTTAATTGGTTTTGTAACTTCCCCCCCAGAGTTCGAACAGTGTTGATTGTATTCAGGGATGATCCTATCACCCCGATGCTGTTTTCTTGTGCCATTGAAGCGGTGCGACTCATCTCCTCACAAACAACTTTGAAAGACTCAACATCATCTCCTGAAGATGCGTCTCCAGCAAGAGATTGTCGTGGGGAAAACTTGACTTTGACATGCAATTCGGGAAACTCTACAGTAGGAATTGATCCGTCTTCGTCTTTACTATCGAAATCTTCACTTACTTCTTGAGACTTCACAGCAGTATCATCTGGTGACTCTCCTGGAATAGTGTCCGTGGTTCCGACATCGAGGAGGCGAAACCAACCCTCAACTACCCTTCCACTTCCCGCGAGCTTTGCTAGAGGTATGGCTACTTCTCCTAATACACTGTCAAACAAATGAAATGACCCCAGTACGTCACTAAAGCGAACTTGAATTACAACTGCACCAGAAGATTGTTCCCAAGGCATCAATGTGATACCCCTACCGCGTCCACTGTCAGCATCTTCACCACTGGAACCACAATCTGTGACTGGCTGAAGAATTGGGTAGGTAATAGAAGCATTCATTTCCTCCATAGGCCTCCAGAGCCGATCATTGGGTAATAAATATTTCAGCCGCATGAGTTCTGGGCTCTCCTGCAGTTCGTTCCAAATTGGACTAGACGTAATACCCGGGCTGGTTGTGGCTCCAACCTGATGACTACAACCGCTTGATGAATCGATTTTTATGAGAGATGATTTCACTTTTTCGTCCGCATACCGTAGAGGATCATAAAAAATGGATGCGTAGAAGCTACCCGGCAGACCTAAATCTCGTGATCTGAGATTTTTTCCTCGCAGGTCACCAACCTGCAGAAGACCTAGCGGCCTGAAAATAGATTGATTTGTTTCAATCTTTGTCTCTGACTTGATGAGAGCCTCTTTCTCCTGCAAAGTCCAACGATCTTTAAAATGACCGTTGACTCTTATGTAGCCCAGGTATATCATATATAATACAAGGAAACCAATCGGCAAAGACCCAAGATATTCTATGTTGAATCTAAGAGTGAGGAAAACAAAAATTACCTAAACAGTGTGGAAACGTGCGCAAGAATGTTGGTTGTTGTTTGTTGTGCAATATGCTAACATTGGCGCGGTCAAATGCAGACATGATCTCACCATGTATGCACCGGTAAGTTCTTGATTCTCCCAGCTCACAGCATATAAGTAGGTCGAAGCTACTTGTTGAAGGCTCTCAACTATCGCGGTAATTCTAGCTATGTGGAGTTGAATGATGTTGACATCAAATTCTTCTTCTGGCCTACCGATTTGTCGCGGATTGGTCGAATAAAATAATTGCCTATCTTCTTCCAAATGAACATCAATTTCCAGCCATCCAGATATTTCACCGGGGCGTTGTGAAGATACTTTTCCCTCGTTGGGGTCTCCTGCTGAAATAGAAGAATTGTAAAAGTTCAACCCGAAACCGTTCTTGACTCCTGTCCGTAGCTCCAACTTCACCCGACGAAGCTCGGAATAATTTCGCAAGTGGAAAAATGATAGAATTGTCCGGTCCAAACTCGCGAATATGTCATCTCGTTGCCATTGGAGCAAGCCTTGGGCTGACAGTAGGCATAATCCAATAGGCTTGTCTGTATTCGCATCCACCACCTCTAGTTTGTACTCCATTCCGTAGTGAGGAACATCGAACACCATTTCTTCTGAATCAAAGAGGGGTTTGGGTGTCTGTAAGACTGTCTTAGTACGCTGTGACTCCTTGCTTCCGAGCCAAGACACGCGGACGTAATGATCACCGTTGCGGAGATTGAAGTCTGACTCGAAAATTTCGTTCGGCTCTGCCTCTGGTGGGAAAGTTTTGTCAAAGAGACAAGCCCTCAGAATCCTAATATTCAATATTCCTATCCCGTCTATGGATCTTCCCTCGTGAGAAAGTACATTGAAATTAGATTGACCATACGATTTTTGGTGACTCGAATCACCTTCACTACCAAATTCAAGTGACGCCTTTTCCATGTCAAGATGTGGTGCTATTGTCGTCATGATCTGGCTAAAGGTTGGCACCTGGTACTGCTGTGCCTTTTTTACGGCAATCGTTGCGAGTTCTGATCCACATGGAATACGTGCATCTACCTGCAGCTGACAATCTCGACAGCAGACAAGGTGACAAGCCTCGCATTCGAATCCTTGCACCCAACCGGTGATAATCGGCCGGGAACAGATGGAGCACCATGTTGGAGTCCAGAAAGTTCGGACGCGGAGTAAGTGTGATTTGGTTACTGTAGCGCCACGAGGGATAAGTGCCGGCGTTAATGTGGACGACGCTTTGGATATGCTATCGTCGTCTAACAAACCACGACGAGTAGGGCGAATGATGAGCGGTACAGACCCTAGCCTTTCTGAATCTCTTGAAATATTGAAGAGATCTGAATCGTCGACTTCTGTCTCTCCCTCCATAATTATTTGGCTTGAGATGTTGTTTGATACAGTAAGTCTTGTCGCTTTGGGCTCAAAGCATGCTTCCAGTAACACCAATGGACCAATTTCAGCATCAGATAAATCATTTGCAGGGAACCATTTACGCGTCCAGCTTCGAGGGTTTCGCAAAAGATCATGACATGGGACTGATATTGAGCATAAAAATCGATCAAAAACCCCGCCCAACGACGCACCAAACGACGATCGTAATTCTAGAATGATGGCAGGAACAGGTGTATCTGGATTGTTGTAAGCATGCACCATCGAATGGGGACAAGGCTCTTTGTCAACAGGTTCGCGATCCTTGCTGCTACCCGATCTGCTCCCTGATCGTTTTTGATCTGACGGCTTGTCCCACCTCAAACACACTCCCGCTCCCACCGGGCCTTCGACGGCTATGTGTGCTGGGATGCGAATCCGTCCATTCCATGGTTGGAGAGATAACGTTGCATTGATGAACGTCCCAGATGTACACGGGAGGCGCTGCGCGCGCAGTAGCCTGACATGAAAAAATCCGTACCGATTAAGCGATGGATCCCATGACGGATTGCTGTCGTCTTCAATTTGCGGAAAGGCTGGCGATGGGACGGCAAAGTCATCCAACTCGTTGGATTCAGTGAGCTCACTATCATTGCTACTTTGAGAATGGAATGAGTCGTCGGAGAAGGACCCACCATCATCATCGGCATGATTTTTCTCGACAACTCCTTGCTTCTCTTCTCCCTGATATGTACTGCTCGATCTAATTTTTGCGTGGCCATCAGAGTCAGCATTTGCATGAAAAGAATGTTCGTCTCCTCTCCTTCTTTCTGCTCGGGCGTCAGCATTATAATCATTTTCGTGATCTGTCGCTGTCTGTACAGGACCAAGGACCAACGCTGACCTATCACTAGCCATCTCGATTGGTGACATAGACGACGCCAACTTGCGACTTTGAGCAATGAGTGTTGTCTTATCATGAACGGGCGGTGGTATTGCACCGAATCGTTGCTCCCCGACCCCTCCCAACAAGGAAATATTGTCATCCCAGTAGTCAGCAGTCGGTGAAGCCATGGTGAGATCAGATGCACGATCAGCACTTGCTCTTGCTAATTTACTGCCTTTGTTCTTTTCTTTCACCTTGCCACCCAAAGCGGTGGCCTTTGATGCCACCTCAGCATCTGATGGAACGAATGGTGGCAACGGTACCGATGATGAACTATACACCTTCTTTGTGGCGTCACTGTCTGACCATGATTGTGCGGGACTCTTTGGAGGAGAGAGTGACGGCTCGCGTAACGTTTGTCGAATGACGCCGGGTGTTGGCCGGTTGTTTGCCCGTGTTGCTGGTCGAGCGACGGCAGTAGGTAGATGTTGGGCACGAGTAGAGTTGTGACTGTTTAGTGGCTCCGATGGGAGAGGCGGGAAGAATTTAATGGGAGAAGGTTGATGCTGATTCTGTGTGCTCGGCACTTGAATGACAAACGTTGATGATGATGGAGGTAATTGAGATATATAATGTGAAGTATGCCTCGGTCGCTCGCTTGTAACTTGGGAAAATAGCATCGGTGGAGGGGGGGGACGAGGTGGATGTGGTGGGGAAATCGACGTAATCGTCGTATCATCGACGTCATCGTCTTTATTTCCCAGATTGTCAATGTGTATGTTCAGATATGCCCGAGAAGCCGTGTCCCTGTCCCCGATAGTAACTTTGGTTGGAGCCGGAGAAGCAAGAGCAAAATCATGCATTTGTGACAGTAGGGGTGATGCTATATCATCCAAATAATGTGACATGAGAGGTAATTGGTGTTGTGATTGAAACGCAGTATCGGTCTCTCCTCTCAATGTCGTTGCTGCAACTGCAGCGTCTTCATCAAAAATGGTGTTCCGGTCCACATTTTCAGCACGATTTATTACATATGACGGATTGGGTGGTTCGTCAAGAGCCAAATATTCGCCCGCCATTGCCATCAGCGGAGTGGATGAACAAGCGTCTGGTGATTGGTTTGCCCGTTTGGTTGGCGATGTCGGTGGTGGTGAGATTTCAGGTTTGCTTCCTGTCTCTTGAGGTGGGGGCTGCGGCGGGGGCGGCGGCTGCGGCGGCCGAGATTTAGTGGCAATGTTTTGCACGAAGTTGTCCGCAACGCGATTGGCATTCAATAATTCATTTGCAGTATTGTCGACTACTGTGTCGCCGCCATCGGGAGCAGACCCGGCAAAAGAGGCTGCCTCCTTGGACTGAGAGCCTAGCACCCAATCTAGCGCATCGTCTACCTTGTTGAGCCATTGCATGATTGGTCCACTCCTCTGCTATAGTATCAGTGAGCCGGCGACAACCTCGCTTTTCTTTTCATAATTGAGAATTTGTAGGAGGTCGATGCGAAGTCTGCATCACAATCTCCGCGGTTGTGATAAGTAGACAATAGTTAACCATATTGTACGTTCGCCACTCACAATCCCTCGCTCCTTCTGCCTCGCTCTGATAAAAACAACTTTCCAGCAGCTAGCACCCCTCGTCGCCATCGTTAGCCGGCGGAATCATCGCCATCGCACTCCTCCCGCTCGCGATCGCGTCGACGCCATCCCCGCGGGGGGACGAGGACTACACCGCCGACGATAGTACGCCTGACGAAATAACAATCGCGTCATCGAAGACACAACATCGACGACGACACTAACGACGACAGGAGCCGGAGCGTCACACGAGGCGGTACAGCGGAACTTTGGTGGTTCAATGGAGACAAAAAAAATAGTAATCCTTGATGGTGGCATTGGGCATGAACTAAAGCTGAGGGGAGTTTCGGACGGCACCTTCGTTGCCGGAGTCCTGGCCAATGAAGATTGTTCCGCCAACAATGTCGTTGAAGCCATTCATAGGGACTATCTTGCCGCTGGCTGCGTTGTCATCACGACGAATAGTTTTGTCGCTGTGAGTATCTTGAAGAGAGGACTTCTTTTACGATGTTCTCGGTGTGTTTCTCAATAATCGACATCACTCAGGTTCCTCAAAGGATGCTTGAGTGTGACCTGGCAACTAATGACTCGGATTCCAAACGACGCGCGTCGCAACTAATTATAGCCGCAGTTAATCGAGCGAGGGGTGCCATCGCAAAACATTACGAGAATGTTGAAGTGGACAAGCGCAACAAGATGATTGCAGTTGCAGGGTGCATACCACCTCTCACTGAGTGTTATTTTTCGAACAAAGTTCCTTCATCTGTAGAGTGCCTAACGCCAGAGTACACCGTGATTCTATCCACGCTATTAGAATGCAATGTTGACATTCTTTTGGCAGAGACATTATCAACAACCCGAGAGGCACGAGCTATTCTTCGTTCCTTGTATTGCATATGTCAGACAGGAAAGCATCTCATTCCGCCACTTTGGATGTCTTTTACCATACATGACGATCAGCCATCGAAACTTCGATCGGATGAACCGTTGGATATGGTGTGCCAATCAATCCTCCGTGAGGCTGCCGCTCTCAATCTTCCACTTGAGGCTGTGGGTATCAACTGCTCGACACCAAGTGCAATTTCTGATGCCGTTAAGATTCTCGTAAAATTAGTAGAGGGCACAGGCATTAAAGTATGCGCATACGCTAATTGTTTCAAGACGACGACATCGGAATGGATTAAAACCGTAAATGATAATGCCAATGATAGTGATGATGCATGCACTGCTGAGCTGAGATCAGAGGTGGAAATTTGTGCAAAAGATTACGACGAAGAGGGATTGACTACAGATGCCTATGCAAGATTTGCTCTCGAGTGGGCTCGGTCAGGTGCTCAAATAATTGGTGGGTGTTGCGGAAGCAGGCCAAAACACATGAGCAAAGTTGCAACAGCATTAAAGGACTTTGTGTAAATAGGGAGCAGATAGCCAAGACGAGATACCTATCATCGACTGGCACATAACGTTGCTGCCGCATGATACATCGCACTGAAAACAAGGTTATTAGTGCCCTGGCAAACTAAGCAACATGAATGAGAATTCGAGCTAGTGATATGTACCTTTGTTCGCAATGAACACTTAGTGAACCAATTTTTAGTGCACTCCCTACCATGCTTCATCTTTTTCTGGTGCCTAATATTCTTGATTGACACTGCTATGATTTATTGCGTGGGTAAAAGTGGTCAATAACTTCGTTCACGACAAGACAATTATGACCAATGATAATCATACTCAAGATGTGACCTTATCCATCCCGTGCATGTTGTTTCCCACTCTTCACAGTACACTGTAACGCCCTCCTCCTCCTGAAGACCGAGCACCGACACGGAGAGTTTCTTCATTCAAAAGCCTCTTAATCTCTAAGATACAATTTTGCAAGATTTGACTGGATTGTGCCTCTAAGTGAAGATACAACTTCCTCTCTCCTTCAGCCGGGGTTTTACCAGATTCAATGTACTGCCCCTTGAGGGTGACTGCAGTCTGAAACTCATCCTGGAGACGTGAGGTGGTTTCTTTCTGGGTAACCTTCCAACGAGCCTGTTGGGGGTAGTCGTTGATTTCGAGTTCCTCCAGAAAATGATTTTCACCCATCGAAGTTGGCCCGTCGTCCACGGGGAGCATACCCGCCTTCTTCATGAGGGCCTCGCGCATGCCCGGGATGGTCAGTACGTCTGCCGATACATTAGCTAGCATGCCCACGGCATCCTTCTTCCTGATGCCGGAGGCGGCAGGTCTACCTTTGGCACCCGCCTCACCACTGTCGACATAATCATCTTGATCTTGACCCTTGGCCTCTTCTTCATCGGGGTCAAGAAGACCTGCTTCAATAAGAGCCTGTCGCTTTTCCATTTGTGCCAACTTCTGGGCATCGCTAATCTCTGACGAGTCATAGGAGTAGCCTTTGCCCTGATAGCCACTGTTCGCCCATCGAGCCTCTCCCTTGGCAACCTTCTCCTTGAACGACTCCGACAAGTCCTTCAGTTCCTGGCTCAAATTCTTGGAGTGACCCGCCTCGATGAGTGCCCTTACGACGATCGGTGCGAACTTAGCTTCGTCCGTGGAATTTACGAACGTATATGCTACGCCACGATTGCTCGCCCGGCCTGTCCTACCGACTCGATGAACGTAATCCTCCAAATGATTCGGAGCCGAATAGTTGACTACGCACCCGCACGAGGGCACATCCAAACCCCGTCCTGCCACAGACGTGGCAACCAGGAGCTGAGGTCCGTCAGCGCGCTTGAAATCAGACATGTTCGAATCACGATCCTCTTGATCCATTCCTCCGTGAATGGAGAGCGAAGAATACCCGCATCGCGTCAGCTGCTCAAAAAGCGAATCGGCCTGCTCCTGCCTTCCCACGAAGACAATAACCTTCTTCTCGCCATCTGCGTGCTCGCCCAATATTTGAAGTAAACGCAGAAATTTGTCTTCCTCTTCCACCAACTCCGCATATTGATCGACCGAATCTGACGCCACAGACCGGCCGCCCACGATGATCTCGAGGGGCGACCTCAACGACTTCTTCGCGAGATTCTCGACGGCCTTTGGGAACGTCGCGCTGAACATGACCATTTGTCTATCAGGTCTTACGGCCGACAGAATCGCCGATATCTGCGGCTCAAACCCCATGTCGAAAGCGCGATCGCTCTCGTCGAGGCACACCATGCTTACGCGCTGTAGCGAGATCAATTTTCCCGATTGCATCGTTAGAATGTCGATCAAACGTCCTGGGGTTGCACAGAGGATGTGGGTGCCGCGCTTCAGGTCGCCGATCTGCTCAGCCACGCCCGCGCCGCCGTAGACAGCCGTCGATTTCAGCCCAAGGAACTTTGTGAGTCCCTTGCAAACGACGTGGATCTGATACGCCAACTCTCGTGCCGGCGCGAGGATCAGCCCTATAGGGCCCGTCTCATTCGGCGCGAGCGGGGGCTGGTCCAATATGTGGCGCAACATCGGCAGCACGAAAGCCAGAGTCTTTCCGCTCCCCGTCTTGGCGATGCCAATCACATCCCTACCTGCCATGATGCATGGCAAACACTGCGCCTGCACCGGGAACGGGTCGCTGATTCCCTTCTTCTCCAGCACGGATAGTATTCGCTCGGACAACCCCGCCTCGCTGAATTTCGACACGGGCGCCGGCGCTCCCTTCCCCCTGACCTTCACTCCCAGTCTCGCGCGCCGTTCCGCCACATCCGTCGGGGTCAATGCCGCGAGCGATCGTGGGACGATGTAAAGATTCTTGCGAACAGGGAGGTAATCCACAGCGAGACTAAAAAAGTAAGGGCAGATCTGCCCGGATCGGAAAAAATTGGGACAGGGACAGACCAAAAGCCCGCGGGCAGAAAAAATAGAGGCTTTCCTTAGAGACTTTAAACGTTTTGGTTTCGTCTCTTAACTCAGTTCAGGAACAATCCGCCATCGCCCGGCCGGCCGGGAAGATTATCTCCACGAGATGTCCAAGAATGCACCCCGGTTCCTCGACTACCGCCGCAGCCCGCTGCCGTTGGACGTCGCGCTCTCCTTCGCCGTCGCCACTCACACGACGTCGACGACGACGACGACGAGAACAATATACATTCGTAACGACGTGGGGACATCCACGCCGCGCGAGCTCGTCCTCTCGGGGAGGGTCCGCGTGAACGGCATCGTGGCAACGTCCCGGCATCGCCTCGTGCGTCGGAAGCACGATCGCATCGAGGTCCTGATGTGCGGCGACGAAGTAGAGCACGGAGCCTCCTGGATGGACGTCGTCGTCGCCATGCCGCGGTACTACGCCTGCTACAAGCCCCGTGGGGTGGTGTGCTCCGCGGGTAGGAACGAGGGCATCGACAGGGCGGATTCGGTCTTGATATCCGACTGGCTCGAGGGCATCGTGTCCGGCGGCGGCCGCGGTCTCGAAAACATACAAAAATGCGCGATGATGATGAAGACGGTTGGCAGGCTCGACGAGGAATCGGAGGGACTGCTCCTCCTGACTGACGACGGATCTTTCTCGAGGCTGCTGTGCGATCCGGAATTCGGACTGAAGAAGACGTATCGGGTCGTGATGAGGGGGAGCGGCGACTGCGGCGATACGACGACGACCGACGCCACCGCGGGTCGACGCGTTGACGATCGTCGTCGTCCTCGTCGTCGTCTCGCCGAAATGGTCGCCGACATGATTCATCGCGGCCAGTCGACGAGGCCGCATTTCACTTACGAGTCCTGCCGCGTCCTCGACGCCGGGAGGCTCCCGACGCAGCATCCCTCCGACGATAGCTTTTACGCCCTCGCGGACCTAGTCTTGCGCGAGGGGAAGAGGCACGCCGTGCGTAGGATCATAAAGAATGCCTCGGTCGGGGGCGGCGGCGGCGGCGGCGGAACGCTGCGAGTATGCTACCTGTCGAGGATAGCTGTGGAGGGCCTAGCGTGCGGCGTGGTCAAGCCGGAATCATTGATTGAGGCCCAGGCGATGGGATTCTTGCCTGTGGATGGCGAAAGACATCGGAAGGAGGTGCCGGCGGGGAAATTGGTCCTCAGCGACGACGACGACGACCGTTCGATGCTACATCCCGGACACTTGGTGGAACTGAGCGGGTGCGATGTGGATACGATATTTTCTTTGCGGAGTTTAGGCTACAGATAGCATATCTTCAGCCGCATTTATTGTGCTGAGAGGTCAGGCCGCGCGACACGGCGGCGCCTAAATATTTTATTGGTAACGGAGTGCCGACTCTCAAGGGAAATCTTGCTCATCGGATTGGCGGCGAGCTGGGATAATTCCAGGTGAATCATTGCGCTCTGTCTCGTCCTCCACGTCGATACCACCCTCCTTGCCAATGGCGATATCAAACGATCGATCCTTTCCGTCCGATTCATCTTTACACTCAATGTCATTGCCGAACGATTGTCTCTGTCCCTCCGATTCGTCTTCGTCATCAATGCTATCTTTGCTTTCTTCTTTGTTGTTTGCTCCCAAATAATTGCTAATATTCATCTCGCTGCCGTGCTGAATATCTGAAGCGTGCAATTCTTTTTTCTTCTTATCCTTTTGTGAGCGCATAAATCGCGTGAATCGTCCTATCTTCTTCGTTTCCTGCCCCTCCTCGAAATGTTGATTGGGATTACCATGGAAGGCAGGTTCAACCTCGATAGTTTGCGGTTGATCACCAGTTCTGTCATGATATCTAATCTCATATGAATCGACAGCTAAGTGATTTGGATTGTCATCATAAGTCTCTAATGAATTATGAGTTTTCCTCCATGATTCGAGAGCCATCCTCCAAGTTTTCTCTGTAGATTCTAGTGTGTGCACTTCTTCTGAAGTACATCTTGTTTGTGGTCTTCTTCGTTTCCTGACTGCAAACAAAAGGACTCCAAGCAAGGCAATGACAAATACACTGAATAAAATAGCAATTATCATGGTGGTGGTCCCTTCCTCACTTTGCGGTTGCGACGCCGTGAGAGAATTGGGAACCGTAATGTTTGATTCAAGAAGGTCGCCGAAAATCACTTTCTTAACATTTGCCGATTCATACGCACCCAAGACCATGTCCATGCGAATGGCAAAGACGAGCTCGTCCCTGATTTCTTTCAAGACTGCGTCAGACGTCTCCGATTTAACTTTAACTGTCAATCTTCCCATCATTGAATAGCATATTGTTGGCACATCCATTGTGGTAATATTGATTGAGCATGGAACTGCAAATAACAAGGTAAGAAATGAAAACAAAGAAAGATGAGAACAAATAAAAAAAGTCAAGCAAAGTACAAGTTTATAGTCGCTGTGCATTGGAACATACGGTGACCAGCGACCTCTCAAGGCAATTCAAGTACTGTACTGCTTACCATTCTGGTGTAAGTCTGTAGGAGCAGATTCTAACGCCTTTACATACTCTCTCGATAACAAGAGTGACTTGCTACTGGAAATGCGCAACATGCTCGAAGAACTGGTGCAACGGAGCTGGCTGGCAATACTTGTTAACATGGCGCTCTTTACTTCTATCAAGACATCAGATTTTGGAACGCTAACACCACCGTGCAGTTCATACCAGAAGGAGAGATCTAGCGATTTTGAATCAGCTATGTTAAACGTAGTTTGTTGGGTGCCACATAGAAACACTGTTGATGGCTGACCAACGGCTGATACTTCGCTCGATGTCACTGGCTGACCAATGACTGATGGGGCGGTCGATGTTGCTGGCTGGCCAATGGCTGATAAGTCGGTCGATGTTGCTGGCTGACCGATGGCTGATGGTTCAGGATTACCTGGTGAGGATTCATATGTTGCTGGAGTTGGGGGAACTCCCTGATCAACTTGTATATCTCCACCCTCCTCTGGGTAAATTCCTGGTTCCCCGCAGCTTAAGTCAGGATTTTGCAGCTTTTCATTGGTCATATCAAGCAATGGAGTCGATAGATCGTCCATTAGATCGCCAGTCAACTCCCATATGATGAATCCTGCCAGATTATTTTCGATTGCATATTGCACCTTGGCGCATATCGCGTTTTCGTTGTCAAAGGAAACCAAGCCACCATCCTCGAAATAAGCATATTGTGTCCATGTTTTCTTGTCCCATACGCTTGTCATACTAGGAAGCTTGGCGATGATATTGAAGTATTGTGGAGTTCCTTTAATGATTTTGGGCGAAGATGTTGTAGACAGAACACATCAGATTTGATCAATGGAAATCGAATATCTCATGTTGTCAACACTGGTGCTCACCATCATCAATGCCCCAATTTAGTTGATCGGCACCACTATTCCCAAATTTATCGCAAGCGCCAATAGTGAGAACGAAACCATTTCATTTTGAGAAAAGCGCAGATAGTTGCAAAGACTCTACCTGTGTTGCTGGTTCAAACCTGTAGCTGTGGCGAAGGAGCGCCCATAGAAGGGCAGCCCAATGTCTGCAGCAAATTAAGGTTTCAAGTTAGAAAAGCGACTCTAGTATGGTGCTAGGGTCAGGGTCGGCACTCACTGATCTTATCACGACTGCCACCCCCTTCTAACCAGTTTTTCACGCAATTGTGAACGTCAAAGTCAGCTTCACCCCAGCCTTGGTCGTATAGGGGAGCGTTGGTACCAGTTGTTGCGGAGAATGAGCCGTGGAAATCTTTTTCCAAAACAAAATTTTAGACAGCTATGACAAAACAATATGCGTAAGAGCAGGAACAGTTATAATAACTCACCGTATGTCATCAAATTCAATTGGGATAAGGTATTGGAGACATGTGCAATGTCCATATTCGCGATATGAGTAGGTCCACAAGGAAGCGCCGCTGTCAATCCATAGAACTTCCCCGTCTGCGCTCCAAGCTCATCGAGCTTGGTCCGAACGTCATTGAGCAGGAGATTAAAATTGTCTTTGTCTTGCGGGGTACCCGAGTGGTCGACATAACCGGGATACTCCCAGTCAATATCGATGCCTTTAGGATATGGCATACGGATAAGAATAAAGTAAGGTTAGACGAGAAATGACTCACATCGACGACTAAAAAGAAATCACTTACCATCGAAATCATATTCCACGATGAGATCGACGCAGTTCTGAGCAAATGTCGCCCTCGCCGAGGCATCGGCCGCCATCTTCGGAAAGGCATCGCTGAGAGTCCAGCCGCCAAGACTCGGATAAATCTCGGCCCCGGCCGCTTTGACGAGATGGATCAACCCCTTTTCGTAATCATGGTGATTGCACGCCTTGTTCGATGGACCGTCCCACGAGCAACGTTCCATCGACCCTTCGCTCGGATTCCAGTTGTAAGGCCCGAACAACACGATGGGATCTGCCCAGGAGTCAGTGCCCCATATGGCTCCCTGGGTGTCGGTTTGGAAGAAGGCAAAGTTAACTGGGGTATGCAGCGCAGAAAGACAGTGCGTGAGGGAGTGAGGATGATGTACAAGCTGCGAAAGAATCCTGCAGAGAGGAACAACCTGGAACAACTTACCCCTTTGTACTTTTGTGAAGTCCATGCTCTCGGGCGCCGCCTTGTTGTTCCTATCGTACCATTGCCATGACTTGGGAGGTGTCGAGATGTAAGTGAAAGAAAGTAGCATGCACAATCAGATCATGATACATGACGACGGCCAACTCACTGCGTAGTATCCCACGATTGTCTTGCCGGCGGAGGGAGGGTTGTTACCTTCGCTCTGTGACGGCATACTCGCCGACGTGAATAATTCTGTTGACGCATCGGCGGGAGCTGGCACATCGACTATTCCTGATGAAGTTTCGGCGGGAGTGGGCGTAGCGACCGGGGGATTGGGAGACGGAACTGTATTGGGTTCTTGCGATATTTTCACCTCCGCACAATTCCTAGAGGACAATATGCATCGCGACGGACGCTCGTTAAAGATCGGGGGTTTTATGCACGATTTCGCTCTTGCATAAAAATCTCACCAGAACTGTTCGGGTACGCCAGTCCCATCCGAGCTGATCTCCCCACAGGCCACGGTAGACGGGGTGGACCAGCCGTCCGGCCATTCGTACGACTGGTACCCCTCGTGATGGCAGCTGTTCGCCGTCAAATAATACCTGCGGACAAATAATATAACACGGCGAAATACGGCAAATCCAGCCGTACACTCAGACTACATTCGGAATTCCTGCAAGTCCGTGCGGCTTGGAACACGCCCAAAAACTCACCACTGGATCAGGACGAGGTCGCCATACAAATCGGGAGGCAGGCGCATCTTGAACGACAACGACATGACAGCCGCCGAGGACGTGTAATCGGGCACGTAATTCGGATCGCCGTTCGGCGGCACGTACGCTCTCTCGGGATGGTTCGGATCATATTGGGCACCGTGGAGCAGATCCTCCACGAACGTCAGCCTGTTCGCGTCGAAGCAATCCTGACTCGGTATCTCGCCCGGCGAGATCGGACAGCCCGAGAATACGAAGTGTCCGCCGTGCACGGCCGTGAGCGACACGTCCACCGTGATCTCCTGACCCCGAACGTACGCGGCCTGGACGGACGGCGGCATGTCGCCCCCGAGGGCGTTCCTGGGAGCGTCGTAATTCCGCCCGTTGACGAGGCCGCACCGCGCCAGACTCCCGCCTAGGTTCAGGCAGTGGGGACACGATTCCGGCTCGGGATCGTTCTCGGTCTGCGGCCACCAAACCGTCTCCTCGTAGGCGCGGAGGTTGCGCGAGCGCGGACTCGCTAGGTAGCCGTGGCCGCTGACGCCCCAGAGCCAGGCCCCGCCGGAGGAGGCGAGGAGCGAGTAGAGTAGGTTCGCTCCGTTCGGCGTCATCATCTGGGCCGTGGTGGGCAAAACGATTGATGCGTTGGGCGAGATGTGTAGAGCGGCGACGAACTCTTAGGATAAATGGGATCGGTTCGCCATGGCGATTGATTCGACAAGTTTGTTTGTCCGCGTCTCGGTGGTACGCACGATCGATCGAATATTACGTACTCTGTTTCAAGGTCAAAAGGAGAGAAGAAGGCCGACTGCATCATTACTCTATGATGTGTATCGTAGTGTCGCTGCCAAAAAATCTCCAGTCGGGGCGATCGTGCGGGGCTGATCAAGCGAGACTCGTGTACAAATCAAAAAAGTATTAAAATCGGCTTGAGAGTTAAGCGATCCTCTTAGCGATGTCGTACGTACCATACCGCCGCTCCCGCCCGCCCGCCCCGCCCCGCTCCCCCCACTCAAATTCGAACACTGTGACGGAGCTACTGTATGTAACTTCCACAAAGGTAGGAAGGTACATACAGTGCAGATCCGTCAAAGACTCGACCNCTTCAACGCAGGAATCGATGTCGGAATTCTCTTTAACTTTACCAACGCCCTGCGCGATGTCTGACGCAGCCATGTCAACGAACTGACCTAAGCTCCTTCTTCTTATTCATCTCCGCCAGCACCTCCAGGGCGTCTGGCGCCGCCGTCAACGCCGCGAGTGTCCGTTCTGCCTCCTCCATGACCCCGCCTTCGCCATCGTTGTACATTCGCCCCACGTCGACGGCGACGTGAGTCTGCCTTCGCAGGCGTTCGGCCTCAAGGGAGAGCTGCTTGACGGCGTCCTCGCGGCGTTGTTTCTCTGATCTAACCTCAGATTTGGTTTCATACTCGTCGTCCCCGTCCTCACCATTGTTGTTGTTGTTGTTGTTGCGGCCACCATTCGACATCACGGCGACGGCAGCCTCGGGGAGAGGGGCCGACCGTTTCAAGGCATCGATTAATGCGCGTCGCGCCAATTCCTCCTCCTCGTCGTCGTCCGTCTCCTGATCTTCCGTTTCATTCCCACCCTGAGAATTTTCATTGTAGGGAGTGGCTGGCGCGTCTGATTCCCAATCGCTGTAAGTGTAATTCGCCGTTGCCGCCGTCGTCGTCGCGGTTTCCAATGTCGTTGCGGCGTTGATAGCTGTTTTCCGTACGGACAACGACGACGTTGCCGCGACGGGGACATTAGACATAGCACGAATATCAGCTTTGACGGAGGTCCTTGCCATTCTTACCATAGATCCCGAAGAATCGATGTATGATGACGGCTTCGATCGTTTCCGTCGCTGGTCGTCGGCGGTCGGCCCCTCCTTCTTATCCGATGGACCACCGCTTCCGGCGTCGTCGTCGTCGTCGTCGTCGTCCGCCACCGCATCGCCCGCCTCGAGACGCATCATGAAGGCGTCGAGGGCATCATCCACCCCCTCCTCGGTGGATCCTTCTCCGACGAGATTGTTAACCGCCGCTGTCATCGGCTCCTGGGAGGCCTGGTGATCGTCGCCCTCCTTGACGTCCCATCGTCCCCGCCGTCTCCTTTTGAGGGGGGGCTCACCCGAAGATGTGCCCCCATCCCCCCTGTCGCCCCCCCGTTGCTGCTCCTGCTGCTCCTGCCGCGGCTGCTGTTGCACCTGTGTCTTGGCGATCGATGAAGACGCGGTAACACTCAAAATATTCAATTCATCCACGCCCAGCAGGCCAGCACGGGACTTGCCGGCGGCCGCTGCATCCTCGTCGCCGTTTTCGTCGTCGTCATCGTCGTTGATCTTCTTCTCGTCTCCCAAAAATTCGACGCCGGTGGTCCGTCGAATCGCGTCGTTCTTCTTCTTCTTCTTCTTCCGTCCCCTGATGTTAGACGTGCCCCCCGTGGCAATGTTCACTGAGGTGATGTGTATGGTAGTGATGACATTGGTTTTATTTCTTGGTCGACGCCCCCCGTCAGCGACGAGACGTGGGAGTGATTGTCCGTGTCATCTAGTAAGTGATTGTTGCTGCCGCTAGCGGCGGCCGTGGATCCCTGGGT
>JALLAZ010000254.1:0-19995 GCA_036939755.1 Stephanodiscus triporus
CGCATATATGGAAAAGGAGGAGCTTGTGGATCCCTTTCTTCGCTTCAGCTTCCTTCTCGGCGTCCTTGGGGAGAGTGAGAGTAATCGTGCTCAAGGCGGCCGGAGTAAAGGCTTGGGCCTGCGAAAGTGCGGCTGGGAAGAAATAAGTTTTGATTTCATCGACCTCCACCTTGTAGAGGTCAGAATCGACGGGAGTGATTAGGCCGTGGGGCCCAGCTACAAGAGGGAGGGATTTCCTGTGGTCGTATCCAGGGCAAAAGTATGTTTTGATGAATTCGGCCTCGGAGTAGCCGTCCGTAGCTTTGGCAGTTTCGAAGACTGTGGTGATGTCTGGACGTGAGTTAATCGCGTAGTCTGCCGCGTTGATCCAACGCGCGTATCCCGTACCCAAACTAGAGAAGTTCATCTTGACGTCGTCGTCGGCAATGTCGCCTTGGATGATGTCCTGGCCAAAGTAGATGATGAAAAAATTTGGAAAGAGCTTTCCAACGAACACATCAGTGTCGACTTGAGACTCCCAATCCGTGTTGGCGAGAAGGGTGTCTCCTAGACGGGTGGGGGTGGAAGCGGGGTCAATTCCTCCAACGATGGCAGTCTCAGTGTCAATGATGGGGAAAAGGCCGAAGGCGTCACGACTGACAAAGACACAGCTGAACTCGCCGATCTTGTTGGAAGAGTTGCCAACAAAGCCGATGAAAGAGCCACTCAAATCAGTGTGGATGCGCGGGGCATAACAGTAGGTCAGAGTGGAAGAGCCGGGGGCAAGTGTGCCGATAGCGGCGATGGTGCCGGCGGCGATTCCGCCAGTGAAATGATCGAAGTACCTTGCGAGGGTGAAATTGTAGGCTTGGTCGGGAGAGCCCGAAACGTCGGGGCGCTTGGGGTAGAGATTGGTGTAGTAGCTTGAGGGAGAAGGAGGCATGCTGCCACAACAGTGTAGGAATGATTACGATGGATGAGAAACATTCGAGGTGTCACGTGAGGCGACAGCAGTGTAAGCGGGTCATTGGCCGAAGCCTCCCATGGTGCCCCGCGTGGAGGACTTTGTCACATGTAGCGGACTCTGACCACAATGGTCGCAAGATCTGCCCCTCATCGGAGGACTTTGTCTCGTAGAACGGACTTCGACCAATAGTGGCCTCAGAATTTGCCCCTCATCGGAGGACTTTGTCTCGTGCAACGGACTTCGACCACTGAGGGCCTCAATAATCTGCCCCTCATCGGAGGTCTTTGTCTCGTACAACGGACTTCGACCACAAAGGGCCTCAAAATTCTGCCCCTCATCGGAGGACTTTGTCTCGTACAACGGACTTCGACCACGAGGGGCCTCAAGATCTGCCCCTCTTCGGAGGACTTTGTCTCGTGAAACGGACTTTGGGCCGTGAGCAGGCCCGACAACAACAAGACGGGCCAAACGAAGCAAGTATGGCAAACAAACAGATCGTTCAAGCGATAAGAAGATGCCAGGAGAGATTTACCTGGCGATGGTGGAAGATTTTGCGTTGGACGCTTGGTCGATGCTGTGATGGTCTTTGCGTGCTTTGACGAAGGATTCAAATGATGGGAATTCATTCAAATCGTAAGGCTTTGGTGAATTCCTAGCATTTCTCCGTCGTAGGAACGTATGGGATACGTACGACAGACTAAGGGAGAAAGGCAGAGGGAAGGCATCTACAAATATTCCCCGCCAACTCAAGGTGATGCGAGAAAGGGGAGGTTCGCAAACAAAGTCATTCAAATTAGACGTTTGTTGGGAGAATCCGATTTCCGGAAGGAGTCGTATTTATCATATTATCGTACGTAAGCGTAAGCTCGTACCTGGAGCTAACGCAATGAGGTTTTCCGACCAATCGTCCACCGCGGTGGCTAGCACTCTACGGCTACCTGCGAATTAATATCGAATTCGATTTTAGTCTCGACCCCTTGGGCTATCCATTTTTTCACTCTTGCACCCACGATATAAGAATTCCTGGATATGAGTTGTTCTTTAGCGACTACGACAAATTCAAATACGATATGAAAATGATCATTGATAAGATTTACAATCGCTTCGATATGAGATGAACGATCCTCGACGATGGAAAATCGCCATTCTGCGGTGCACCCGATGCCATCACTCACTTAGTATAAAGTAAAATTGTCTAGTATCCTTTCATTGCTCCATACTGATAGCACATCAATATAGAATCGAACGATATCTTTATCCAGAAAGGAGTGTACTTTTTGTTTAGTTTTTACTATCTTATAGTTACTTGTGAAAGCCTCTCCAAAGGGGCGATAGCAACAGTCTCGTTGTTGATTTGAGGTGTTTTGATTGCAGCACATGTTTATTAAACACCGCGACTATAATGCTGTTTGATCATGATCTGATCCGAATTACAGAAACATTTACAATAATGTTTTAACTAAAAAATAAAGTATGTTGTTACTAGGAATTAAGGAATGATTTCAATGATACCCAATATTTGAAACCTCAGCTATCCAGTCCACTCGATTAATCACAAATATAGAAGTGGTATAAATGATAGAGAAAAATATAAGGTGTGAGGTTCGGACCAAGAAAAGGATGTACGCTCAAGAAAAGGTAGATGCTCTATAATACTGGCCGAGAGGAGGGAATTGAGGTAGGAATATCAGTGGGACTCGCTGTGGTGGGAGTATCGCTCAGAGTTGGAGATGCAGGTGATGAGGTTGTTGGCGTTGCCGAGGGAGTGTTTGTGGGAGTTGAGGTGGATATTGCCATGGGACTCGCGGTGGTGGGAGTATCGCTCAGAGTTGGAGATGCAGGTGATGAGGTTGTTGGCGTAGCCGAGGGAGTGTTTGTGGGAGTTGAGGTGGATATTGCCATGGGACTCGTGGTGGTGGGAGTATTGGTCAGAGTTGGAGATGAAGGTGATGAGGTTGCTGGCGTTGCCGAGGGAGTGTTTGTGGGAGTTGAGGTGGAAGTTGGTGTGGGACTTGCTGTGGTGGGAGAATTGGTCTGAGTTGGAGATGCAGGTGATGAGGTTGTTGCAGTTGCAGTTGTGGGACTATTGGTTGTGGGACTATCGGCTGTGGTTTGTTTTGTTGTTGGACTTGCAGTTGTTGGACTTGCAGTTGTTGGATCTGCAGTTGTTGGGCGTCCATATTTGGTTGTGGGACTTCCAGTTGCAGTTGTTGAGCTAGCAGTTGTTGGTTTTGCAGTTGTGGGACTTATGATTGTTGGGCTGTCCGTTGGCATTGAGATCTCTGTCACACCAGTGAGGGTATTGTAGCCTCGTAAGTTCTTGAGCTCTTTCACGTACATTTCTTGTTTGGAGTCGTCATCCAATGGGGCGCTTAAGACACTGGCATTAAGCTCAACTGACGGATTGATGGAGACATATTGCATTGTCTGGTCGAACACGATAGTCACCGCCGTACTGCTCTCCTGCAGCCCCCTCACCCCCCCCTCCTTGGAACCCCCAATCGCCATAACGTTCGCGGCCTTCACGATGACCTTGACATAGGACAACACTCCGGAGAATTGTTGGACGTAATCGTTCTGAAAGAATCTTGACGTGGTTTCCTCCCACTCTTGGATGCTCGCGATTGTGCTTATCCCGTTCATCGTTATCTTCATACCCGTCGCCTGAAAAGAATTTCCAATCGAGTTGGGGGAGGGAGATGGAGAAGGGATTATTGTGGGATTTTTGGTTTTCCTCGTTTTACTCCTTTTCTTTTTTATAGCTTTGCCATTGATGTTCGTGCCTTTGCCACCTTTTGCGATGTCGACGTGATTGCGAGTCCTTCCGTTTACAGTGTTTCTCGTTTTGGTCGCAGCAGCCGACGAGTTGTTGGATCTAAGGTGATTGCGAGTCCTTCCATTTACAGTGTAATTTTTAGCAGACGCAGCAGCCGACGAGAAGAATAGCAGCGTAGTAGCAGTCAGCCCCGCCGTGCGAACGAGCGGTACGATCGTGCCGAAAGTCTCCGTTGGCGAGGCGAGGAACGTCGCGAGGATAATCATGAATTCGACGATGGACGAAGGCCCCCACGACGTCGGACGACGGCGGAAGACGGCGCGGGGGTTCGTCGTCGTCGTCGTGATCGTCGTGATCGTCGTTGTCGTCATCGTCGTCGTCGCCGCGTTGCCCTCGATTTCGTCGTCGTCGTAGTCGTCGTCGCCGTCGTGATCGTCGTTGTTGTCATAGTCGTCTTGCGCGGCGCCCGCATCGTCGACGGTCGCCAACGGCGCGGCCTCGCCCGGGGGCCCCCCTGATTGGATCGGCGACTGCATGGTAGTAGGTGTCGAGCCAAGGTCATCGGTGCAGTCTCAGTGTTTATATTTTTGGAGGCGCCCATAGCCTCTTGGACGGCATACACTTTTAAAGCTCACAGTTTTTAGGCGAAGAGGGCTGGTCAACCTAAAGTAAGTAGATACGCACGTAGGTAAGTTGGTGAGCCCGAGGGGTAGGGGCGGGCGGGCGCTTGCTCATTATGAGTATTATTTTCCCTCCTTGAATGAGCGCCCCGCGGAGCAAATCTTACTACACGCTCTTATACCGCCGCGCCCAAATCCAATGTCTTCCAGGTCTGCCCCCTCCTCCTCCGAATAAAACATCCATGCTCGACGCCGCGACGTTGCCGACCACAGCGATCATCGGCATCCTCTGCACCCTCCTCGCGCTGCGGTGGCACCAACGACGAGCTTCGATCGGCCCGGACTGGCATCGTGCCATCGTGCGCTCGTCCTTCGCCCGCCTACGCCCGCGCCTGCGCCTACGCCTCGCGTCGGCCGAGTCGTCGTCGTCGTCGTCGCGCGAGTTCCCCGTCCCCGCCCGCATTGCCATCTCGCATCGTCGGCCGCTCGTCATGGACGCGCCGTACGCCGATCCGCGCGGGACGATGAACCTACGTCCGCTCCGCGACGATCATTCGGGGATGTGGCTCGACGTCGACGATCGATACCTCGAGCAGTTGGAAATCAAGTCCACGTACCTGAACGCGCCGTGCCTCCGATCGTCGGTCTTCGTCGTGCATCCGCCCCTGACGTCGATCGCGCGTATCGCGTCGATGGAGGCGTTGGACCTAATCGTCTCGAGGCTCGGGGGGGATTATCCCGGCCTCGTCGATCGACGCGACGGCCTGCTGACGAACGTCGCGACGGGGAGGTACTGGCGCCTGTCGTCGTCGTCGTCGTCGTCGTCGTCGGACCCGGACGACCGCGGCCTCGAGCACCCGCTCTGCATCGCGGCGCAATTGGTCCAGGAGGACCTCGCCATCATGCTGCCGTCGTCGTCGTCGTCGTCGTCGTCGTCGTCGTGGGATGATGACGACGACGACGACGACGACGACGATCGAGGAGGAGGTCGATCTTACGTCCTCGGGGCCGCCGCGATATGCTTCGCCGACCAGTGGCACGTCGTCGACAAGGTCGGGAAGGACCTCGCGGGCGTGCACGCGCCCGTCGAGAAGTATCCGCAGATCGCGAAGTCGACGTCGGCCTTCTTCCGAGGGCTCAAGGTGGGGGGGGAGAAGGTGCGATACACCCACACGTTCTGCGAGCGTCCGGACATGCACATCGAGAGCGAGCCGAACGATGCGGATTGTCCCGTGCCGTCCACGGGATTGCCCCACTCGATATACGTCAGGTCCGAGAGGCAGTGCCTGATGCGACTGCCATCATCGGGGGGGGTGTTATTCACGATACGAACGTATCGGATGGGATTGGACGACGTGCCATCGCGTTCGCGAATGGGATTGCTAGCAGCGTTCGAGGCGAATTCGACTGCCACGCCGTTATCGAATCATCAGAAGGCGACGTTCGGGGAGAGGATACGATCGAGATTCGGCGCTTGAGAGAACGACGATCGAGGGACGGGGGGGAGGCTCGATGGGCGTCGTCCTCGTTCAGTCTCTTCCTCCCTTCGCGAGACCGATCTCCCCTCCCTGTTTCGTAGTCCTCCGTCGTCTCTTCCTATACTTAGTGTCGACGACGTTTTATTCCTCCGTCGAATGGGACGACAAAATACCGGCCGATGATGGAAAGAATCGCATAATTTGGACGAGACGTTCACATCCCTCGACGACGGGGATGTTACGTACTTGCGAGACGGACGGAATCCGTCCTGGAGGAGATCAGACCCCTTTCCGAGATTGGCGAGAAGAAAAGGTAGGAATCGGACATGTTCCTGTTCGTCTCGGGGGAGAGCTTCATGCAAAGATCGAAGCACGGAGGAAACCTATATCGTTCGAGTGCTTCATGTATCGCATTTTCTAACTCTGAGGTCGAGCCCGCCGTCCTATGGAAGCAACATGCATTCTCAATGATGCGTTCCTGCCGAAATTTTGTTGAATATCTACTTACTTGTTAGATACTTAAGGCCCAATCTTCAAGCTTACTAAAGGAACATCATAATGGTTGTGTGCGTGTTTAAACTTGCTTCCAGCACACTAGTTCTTTCCCACGACAGGCGGTCAGGTCACAGGGCGGTGGCGTACAGCAAAGAGCGAAGATGAGGAAGAGAGGAAAGTGTGACTTGCCAACAACAACATAAAATTTCGCTCGGTCCCGAAAACCTCAATTCAATGACTCCTCGCTCAGCTGTCGGAGTTTCGTCTCCTGGTCTCTCAGGATCAGCCCGTCGATGATGGGCCCGAGCTCCCCGCTCAGGAAGCTCTGCAGCGGGAAGTTCTGCCCCAGCCGGTGATCCGAAACGCGACTGTCCTTCCAGTTGTACGTCCGTATCTTCTCGCTCCTGCCCCCGGTCCCGATCTGATCCCCCCGCCTCGCCCGTTCCTCCGCCTCCCTCTTCTCGTTCTCGATGTCGTACAATTTCCCCATGAGCATCTTCATCGCGAGCTCCTTGTTCTTGAGCTGCGATCGTTCCTGCGTGCATTTGATGCGTATGCCCGTTGGTTTGTGCAGGAGGTCCACGGCCGTCTCGACCTTGTTCACGTTCTGTCCGCCGGCTCCTCCGGACCGCATGAAGCTCATCTCGATGTCCTTGGGATCGATCTTGACGTCGACCTCGTCGCATTCGGGCTGTGCAGGGGAGGGGGGAAGACGAGTTGGATGTTTTTGTTTTTTGTTTTTTTCGAGCGCATTGTATCATATATATATATATTGGGAGAAAGCGATGAGGAAACGGCGGGGTATGCACGGATGCACGCGGCCGAGCATCTCGGTCGTATCGGAGATGCTCGATTCATTCCGCATTATGGATGGGGAAGTCATTCATCGCTCACCATGATGGCCACGGTCGCCGTGGACGTATGTACCCTCCCCTGCGTCTCCGTCGCGGGCACGCGCTGGACGCGGTGCACCCCCGCCTCCCACTTCAATTTCGAGTACACCGAATCGCCCGTGACCTCGAGCACGACGTTCTTGTACCCGCCGTCGTCCCCCGGGGAGGAATCCATCATGGTCACCTTCCACCCCTCCGCGGCCATGAATTTTCTGTACACGTCGAGGAGGTCCCCTACGCGCGTGTGTTTTTTTTTTTTCGTTTCGTCGAGCCGCGACGTGTGTGGACGGCGGGCGCAGGTGCGAAAAGGGGCGACGGATGTTCGTGCGGTCGGAATATATAGCGTGCGATTCATTGCACCGACCGAATCGAGGGATGAAAAAAATAAAAGTACGAACTCACCTGCGAAGATGTTCGCCTCGGACCCGCCCGTCCCCGCCCTGATTTCCAGCATGCAATTCCTCTCGTCGTTCGGGTCCCGCGGCAGCGACAGCACCTTGATCCTGCCCTCCAGTCCCTCGAGCTCGGATTCGATCGACCTCATCTCCGACCTCGCCATCTCCCTCATGTCGGCGTCGTCCCCGGCGTCCTGGAACAATTCCCGCGCCCCCTCGAGCTCGTCGTTGAGACGGCAGTACTCGTCGAACGCGACAACGACGTCCTCGGATCGCGACCTGTCCTGCATCACCCGACGGAGGAGGGAGGAGTCGGCGATGACGTCGGGATCGCCGAGGCGCTCGGTCAGCGCGCGGTACGAGCGGCGGATGCCGTCGAGTCGGGACATCATCGCGGAGTCGAGGGCCATGGAAAGGCACGACGACGAGGACGAGGACGACGACGACGGGGGGTCGACGACGACTACGCGCGCCCTCCTGCCGGCGACGACGGAGCGGCGGACGGGCGGGGGGGCGAAGGCGGATGCGTCCGCGAGGAGCGAAGCGATCGCGAGGGCGACGGCGCGGGCTGTTTTCTTCATCGCGTTATATGACCTTCGGGGAGAATATTATTTTATGTTGAAAAAATTGCGAGTGTTTGGCTTCGAGTTCCGACGAAACGGGAGGGGCTGTGTGACTCACCCTGCCTACACGTGGCGCGGATGTGAGCGCTGCTGTTTTGCTGGCGGGAACACACAAAGAAAATTTCGTTTCCCCGAAAGAAAGCGACGGACACAACGTCCTGACCTCTCTCTTCTAGCAGAGCCCCACCTTCCCCCCCGCCCCCTCCACCCCCTAATTACACTCCGCTCTCCTTCTCCCGTTGCCAGTCTCCGCGCAACGGTGGCACCGTGGAATCGCTATCATAATCCAGATAAATCATAATATCAGCAACCCGGAATCGTATTGTAGGTCTCTATTCAGCCTTCGTCGTGCGCATAGACACGCTCGCCGCTCGCGCGCCATGACGACCAAACGCTCGAAGAATCCACGATCGGAAGCACGGGAGGAGGCGGGCGAAGATGATGTCAGCGACGACGACTCTTCGTCCGAAGAGGGCCTCGACTCCACGGCGGAGTCGTCTCCTCCCCTCGAAACAGATGTTGTCGGGCGTGATATTCGTCGACATGCCCTCGAACTTCTGCGGTCGTTCCCCGAACGCGGCCATCTCGAATCGGGCAACGCGAGGGACGATGGCGGCGGCGGCGGCAGTCCCGAGAGCCCGGGCCGCTATCGATCGTATCAGTATTCGCCCGGAGCAACCCGCGCGACGACGTCCGCCCCCTCCTCCCGCGTCGATTACGACGCGACCGCCGCGACGACGGCGCCGTGGGGGGGTGGATACGGGAACGACGACGGGGGGGGAGGCCTCAGCCTCGCGGGCGTCGCGTCGATGGCATTCGCCTGCGTGGCGACCTGCCTGACCGAGGGCTATCGCGCGGCGTCCAATTATTACGGGGGCTACTACGAGGGGACGCGATATCCTCCCGTTGCCGTCGTCGCGGATACGAACGGTGGCATGCGAAATTATCACCACGTTCCGAGCTATCGCGACAGCACGCCCGACGACCGAACCAGCGCCGGCGGTAATGTTGTGAACGGCACGAACGGTTACATCGACGGACGCCGAACAAAAGTTGGGGATGGAGAGGTTATGGAAAGGGGAATTTCGACGCATTTCGTCGACAACGAGAAAATGAGCCAAACGATAGGCGGAATAAGAACACAGCAAGACGAATGGGAGAAGGTACACGTTCCATCCACCTATCAGGGGGGTGGGGCAGGGAGGTAGAAAACATTTTGGAATTTAACAACTAGCATCAAAATTTTAATGTCAATATAACTGGGTGTCATTATTGATGTTGACATCTGTAAACACGACCTTAGAATATTCACGGCATGTGCGATAAAGTATGTGGGACTCCGGTGTAACCGATAATCCAATCGATAGCGTATTTTTTGGTGGCCGGTTTGCGACCGGTGAAAATTATGTTTTCCGCAAAGTGAAGAGTGGGGTCAAGGCACTCCTTAGCAAAGGCGTGTCGGCTGAATAATATATGACCTCTGCTTTTTAATGCATTATTGGGGCACGAGCTTTTCGCTACAATGATGAAGAGCGTGTTTGAATTTGAGGAACGCGAGGAGGTCCCTGTCCCGCGTGTTCTTCACCAGGAGTCAAGCGTTATGGAAGGAATGGGGGTGCTCGGTCAATTAGTAAAAAGAGCATGTTGGCGTTATTTATTGTGACGCTGAAGTGGTATCCACAAATTTGTGGTACCTTCATATGGTTCAGGATTCTTCCGACCGGTTCATTCTACGACGAAGTTGAAGATAAGCAGATGCGTCTATCCTATACATCGAGAGCCAAGTTAAGCCGTCGGCATAAGAATTTTGATTTCTGCCGGCTGGCGAAATCAATTCGTTCGCTTGAGATGACTGCCACAGTTTGACTGCAAGCCACCATATAGAGTTGCATACAAAATGATGCCGCACTCCCAATAGATGGCTGGCAACTACAATTTTCATGCATAGGGCTTCGCAAGATGGATGGCGAGTGAGCCGCTGGTGGACGTCCGAGTCAAACGGAAAGCCTCTGTGTGAGTCGAAGGATGAGGTGGAAGTTTTTTCTGGGAGCAGCTTGCCGACAATGAATGCATCGTAGTTATGATTCACATCGGTGCCGCATTCAAGTGGATCCCAGATCCAGCCCAAGCATTCTTCTGGAGCAGGAATTGAAAGTGCTTCGTCAGGTGGATTCACTGCCAGGCGTTTGACCTTTTCAACATGAGATTCTACAATAGATGAGACAATATCAACAAATTCTGGTTTTACCGCCTTGGCTGCAGATTCCGGGGCATGAAAAAAGTGATCTTCCCAATGCGTCACACGGAGTGCACCCCACCATTTGCGCCCTTCCTCGGACTGAAGAGCAACATCTTCTTCGTTCACAGCACCGAGAGCATTGACAAGTCGAGCCCAATTCATCCTCTCACACGAGTTGCGCTCAACAGCACTAGCAAGAACATCAATCAGTCCATCCCTAGGCAAATACTTTGATTCGCACAATAGATGGACTTTTTCAATGGACGCCGTGGAGCAAACCTTGGTTGCCCAGCAGTAAGTCTGGCAACAAGAGGAGTTTAGATTCATTCTACTAAATCAATTCGAGTAAAATGCCAAAGAGTCACCTGCTATATTCACTTACGTGGTAGGCATGAAGGTAATTCACTTCGGAGCCGAATCCATTTTTTGAACCGTACAATTGTTGCGGACGATGCAAGAGAAAAATAGGATTTTTCCATTCCAGCATAGAAGAAACGGCCAAATGAAACATGACGCAATCATGATTTTTGGCGAAGCTGACAAAATCGCGAACTGCGACAGCAGCATAGCTTCGGATTCTAGGAAAGCATTCTAGCTGTTGCCTCCCCGGGTGATCATTCTCCGATGTGCCAAAAGCGACGCAAAGCATGCCAAGTAACGTCGCTACATACCAAGACCAATGATCAACATTTTCTGGTCCCTTTATGATGCAACTTCGAAACATCATAGCAGCCTCAAGCATGACTTTCACTAGCGTGTCATCAATAATACTACCTCTCGCTTCCCAAGCGGACTGTGGAGGAGAAATCAGGCTACCTTCCTCTTCAACCAATGTCAGCATATTTCTCATCATATCAAAAGGTGTCCTATTTTCTGATGAGTCAGGACAATGCTGTCTCGAAACCACTTCAGCAGCACGCGGTGTCAAATTTTCAACTATCATGGCGATGCCAGTCGTGAGATGAATTTGCGTAAATGATGTTGACTTCCTGTCGCGGTCTTTTCCTCTCTTTGCGATTTCCACGGCAGCGAGTTTTATACTGTTCAGCTCCTCCTTTTCTAGATAAGCTGGAATATTTCGACTGGGCACTGTCATCTCCAGGACGTTATTATCCAGATCGCTTGCGTCACTATCATCACTGCTATTGTTTTCTTCCTTCACTTCCCACGAGGATAGTTTCGATTTCCTCCTCTTTCGACTGCACCCTACTCCACCGCCGTTGGCAAGATAAGATTGTGTTGCCATGATAGCTTTAGCTCGCGCAGCAGACTCAGGAAAGTCGATGCGCGACTTGTACAAATTGACATCCGGGACTTCACCTAGAGATATCGCCAGGTTAAGGTACGATTCAATAGACTCATGCCAGAAGCCAACTTCTTCTTTCAACAGCTTCAAGGCACGCCGGTGTTGAAAGTCAGATGAATTCAATTGTTGCTCTTGCCTCAATCGCGCCATGGATGAAGTGAGATGGTCAATGAATGAAGCAAGGGCCACATCAATATGCGAGGTTTCGATGTGGGATTCGTGAATAATTTTGGCATACTTGTCCACTGCTCCTGGGTCGGGTGTTTGAATTTTATCTATGAGCGAGACCATGAGTACTCTTGATTCATCCAATGTAGCAGTGGGATCGTCCTCTTCTCCTTCCCTTGCACTAGGAGGCTCATTTTTGACTCCTACGCAGTTCGCGGTCTCTTCAGTAGAACCCTTCATAATGCCATGAATGATTCTCGCCGCTCTTGCCGGCTCACTACCTCGGTCACCAGCCAATTCACTCTTTGAAGTGATAGTAGGTACTCCGTATTGCATATCCTCATCGCCTTCCTCAATTTCGATATTTGACATTGCCTCTTCTGATTCTGTGTGCTCTGGCATCAGAGCACCACTGAATTCCCCTTTCAGTGATGACAATCTTTCGGCAAGATCTCCTGTAGGTAAGGTTGCGGTAACTTTCTTTCTCTCTTGTAATCGCTGACGAAGACATTTCAATAACAAGGATCGTAAATTATGTACTCGCTGCTTCAACACTGTCGGGTGGGTTGGCATTGATGGGTCAGATGTCCAGCCGGGGGGCGATGTAATGATGCCATCCACGCCGAGAAATGACTTGATTGCCCGTCTTTCGGTAAGATTAACTCTTTCCGTTTCTTCCGAATTCGTGTTGCCACATCCTTCACCGCTGCGGTCGCCGCATTCGACCAAATATTTCAATTCATTCTCCCAAAGTCGTCGATTCGCTCCAAACTCCTGGGCAACCTTGATCAAAAACTGATGTCTGTGCGTAAATTTAGGAAGGGAGTGGACCATCGACATGAGCCGGAACAGTGGCGTTGTCTTCACAATGTCGACACTGGTCGTACTCTTATTATCAAAATTTTCCATGGCAATGACCGAAGTGTTACCGTGTGATATTTGACTGAACACACCAAGTGGCTGGTATGAGTGAACAGATGATTTGGAGGAAAAAGAGGACGAGACGATTGATACCGAATCGTCCTCATTCTTCACGTTCGACCGATTGCGGTCGGTTTCGAGTGCACGAGTGTCATCGAAATCTTTGGCCATTACGCCGCTTGCAACCATGCGTATCCAAAGGCGCGTTGCGTTCCTTCCGTGAGCGAGCACCATCCTTTCTGAGCCTGGGGTCACAGTATCGATCATCCCATGCAAATCCATCCTCTTTTTCAACTGATTGAAGTGCAGCGGGAACGAACGAGGGACACAGTCGTCGTATACTTGTTTGGTGATTGGCGTGATGTGACTAGCGAACTTTGCCATGGTGTCTCGTGGCCGTTTTCTCCCAACGATGCCACCGGATGTAACGGTGCTCTGCTCCGGGAACATGACATGGCCCGTCTCCTGTCTCTTCTCCGGATGACCGGCGTCGGCATCATGATTCACACCAGAGCTCGATTTGCTTGTCACGTCGATATCAGGAACAGCGCGGCTTCTACGTCTCGAATTCCGGTAAACATAATAAGGAAGCTTCGCGGCGTCAGCTGCGGGCATGGTCGTGTACCCCTCGTCCAAGAAATTCCAGTTGGCCCCCCCATCGCGATCGTCCGTCGACTTGATGCCGGGATTCGTCCTCGCCGTCCAAGCATCATTTCCCCCCTCGGCATCCTCCATCGTCTTTTCGACCGATTCCAACCTCCGACGCTCCGACCTTCCGCCGAGCTCCTTCCTAATCAGGCATTCCATCGATCCGCCCACGTCCCTCTCGTCCCTCAAGTCGGTCGTCTTCAGGTACTTGAACCTCGCGTATCCCTCCCGTCTTTTGATCTGTATCTCCGTGGGAGGTAGCACCGTCCTTTTCGCCTTGATGCCCGAATCTCGCATCGCCTTCCTCTCGAGCTTCCGTCGCTGTCGTTCCTCCTCCTCCTCGTGGTGGGACGATTGGGACAGCAGGGTCTCCTCCATTCGCGAGAGTTCGGCGACGGACAGATTGGCGGAATGCCGAGAGAGCGCATCGTCCTGCTGCCACGACGAACTCCCGCGGGAGAAGGAGGCACTAGAGGAGGAGGGACGACGGCGGCGGCGGCGTCCCTCCGTCGACCCCCCCCCGTCGTGTAGCTCTCGCGGCCGACGACTGCCATCGGAACGGGCGTCATCATCGCGGCGCGAATGCGACGCCGAGCGCCCTCCGTCCCCTTCGTTGACGTCGTCGGCGCTGGCGAGGATATTTCGAGAGCGATGAACATCATCATCCGCAACGCCATCGGGGTCCCAATCGTAATCGCTGGGCATTAGGGGTTGACTATATGGCACCAAAATGGAGATGAATATCGTTCCGGCGCGGCAAAAAAAAAACATATCGCGATGGTCCATCATCAAAAAACGATGATTTGGGGGGGGTATTTCCTACGTAGCTTTTGGTATAAAATTCACCTCCCGCCAAATAGTTTTTTTTCCACGATAAATGGGATTTCTCGTATTTTGTTCCCGCAATTTTTTTCCTCAAAAAAACTCATTGGCGGGAGAAGTTCCTACGTAGAATTCTGGTATGTTTTTGAGGGGTCGCGAAATCATCATTTTTTGATGATTTAGCAACTTGCTTTTCAATTGAATTCCTTTTTACCAATTCGGTTCCTCAACATAAATTGCTCAGTACACTTCGACGCGCAAGAGTAAGGCGAATCCAACGGTGCCTTTGATTATCCCTAAATTCGAATTTTTGATGGAGAAACGGCGTCTCAAAGTCAAAAATCATCATTTTTTGATGGGTTTTTCGGTTTGCCGCGCCCGAACGATAGGGGTAAATTTCTCGCAAAAGACGTAACACATCGGCTGCGTGTTCTACGGTAATCCTATTAGTGATAACCTGTTCGTGTATCCGCAACAAAATCACCTTTTCGCTCTTTTTTTTCGGCATACGAATCACGAATGGTCATTTTAAGGAAAAAAAAGACGGTGCGAACGTCTTTGGGTTAGGATTACGGTTAGGGGGGAAACGGCATTTTCACAGAGTAGATACATACGAGTAATACTCCTAATATTATTATTTATGTACTCTACACGTGAACCAACCACAACCAACGACCCGCCTACGTCCCCCCTTGAACTTACCTACTAGTATTGTTTATCTACTACTCTACGATACTCTACCGCGCAGCATCCGATCCATGCATGCATGGTTCACACAAGATTATCTCATTTATGATAGTGACGCAAAGATTAATCTCCCCCACAACATCGCCCCTCCAAACCCAAACATGAATCTTTTCGCCCGGCTTTTGCTCCTTGTTGGTATTTCCGCTGTTGGTGGGTTCTTTTGACGCGTCTTCACCTCAATGACGACTGCTTGTACTCATCTGGTCTTTTAATTGTTTTCTTTCATTTCGTTATGCAGCCGGAAAGAAAGATTTCGCCCGTGTAAAAAAAAACGACGACGTGAGTACAACTACCTCTACTGTTGCGACAGGCGATCTGATCTTCGTACCAGATGATGGTACAACCCCCTCTGCTACGCCAGAGCCAGGCGGTGGGACAATGACACCGCCTTAGACGACTGTGACGACTGCGCCTTAGCAAGTCTAGCGGCAGCAGCAGTGGCAGCGAATAGCTCAACGACGAGAGAGTATTTAATTTCTTCGCCCCAAGCTGGCGTTGTTTCAAAACGGCTATCCCAGACCATGATTAATCATCTTGAATAGAGTAGCCGTTTATTATATGTTAAGATATGGCCTTCGTCCAAGGTTTCCGTACTCAGCGGTGTCAATACGAACGGAGACATGCTGGTGCTTTCAAATTACATCCTGTCACTCTCGCTCGCAATACAAAAGCACGAGTTCCAGTCCCAGGATCAAAGGACATGAGTAGTCCTTTCAATCATCCCCTTTTCTATCGATGCATCATCAATATCAGATCTATTCAATTTGTTTCCCGATTCCCGTCAGGAGTATATTTGTTTTCAGACCACCTGCTCGACTAGCGATTCGCGATTCCAAATATTCCATTGCATAGTTGGTTGTTGTGTTATCTTGTTGCTTCTTTGGCTGATGATTCATCATTTTTGCTTGCCTGTCGTCAGCGGAATCCTCGAAGCCATTTGCCCTTGTCATTTCCCCTGAATCAACAATAGCGTAGAGTACGAAATAATGTCCGCGAGTTTTTTTTACACTCCCCTCGACGGGCGGGGACGCCCCTTTTCTGACGGAGGATCTGGGATTATCTCCTCTTTTCGTCCGTTTCTGTCCGCAATAATAGCCTTGTCAGACCACGCAGTTTCCAAGAGGAGGGAGGACGGATCCATCTTGGGAGGAGGGAGAGCAGCTCTGATTCGCTCAGCGCGGCTTTGAATATGTTTTTTTAGTAGAATCGCAAAAAATATCGTTGTATGCTGCCGAATGGGGCTTTCGCGGATGCGAGAGGTAAACCCCAGTCAAATTATACCGCCGGCGGCCTCCGACCTCCAGTTGCAGACGTATTCATTCCACAATTATCTTCGATTTCGGTGGGGGTAGCGAACCTCGCTCGATTCCTGTGTGACGGCTTTGAAAAAGTTGGGTCGCGTGGGCGGCGGGTGGGTGGGGTTTTAATTTTTTTCGGAGGCAGAAGAAGCAAGGAGGAAATTGGCGGGAACTTCCTGGCGGAATTATTCCGATCCTCTCGGAAGAGTCCGACAAAATCTTTCCCGTCATTTCCGCCGCACCTCTCGTAGCTGCGCATCACTGGTCATTTTTCTTTAGTTCCGATCCGAGGTGAAAACAAAACAACACGGCAATCGAAGATCCAGCATAAGCGACGAGCAGATATTATGACGTCAACCATCGCCCTGAACACCGTCATCTTCCTCGGCTCGGCGCGCAACGTCGCACCGCCGTGGGGTGGGGACAAGCGCCTCGGCGATCGAGTCGTCGAGTGGGTCAAATCCTCCCTGTCGGGCCGCGCCTCGTCCCTCGGCGACGACACCGTCACCCACGCCGTGCGCGTGATCGATCCCGTCGACGTCTTCGGTCCGGGGGGGGCGCTCTCCCACTCGGGCGCGGAGATGCGCTGCCCGACGTTCTTCGCGCCCGATTCGTCCCTGTCCGAGTCCACGAGGGAATTGAGGGACGTCATCAAGGCCGCCGACTGCTACATCATCGTGAGTCCGGAGTACAATCACACCATCCCGCCGGCGCTGTCGTCGGTCATGGGACACTTCGGGGGCTCCAATTACAAGTGCAAACCAGGTCGGCAGTATCGTTTGATTTTTAATGGCGATCGCATACGCTCGCGTGTCTTATATTTTCGGACTTCTGAATCCTCTTGCCCCTCTCTCCACTCTCGCCGTCGCAACGCTCTCTCTGCTTCCTCGCCCAAAACGCACAGCGGGGATTGTCACCTACTCGCCCGGACCCTTCGCCGGGATGAGGGCCGCCATGGCGATACAGGTGAGTTCCCTCACCCCCCCGCCCCCCCTTTAATCCCTTCCGAACGATCGTCCATCCCGTGAATCTCTCTCTTTCTCACTCCCGTGGACGTATTTTTCTCCGCAGATCATGTGCCACGAGCTCGGTTGTCTCCCGGTGTCGAAACTCTGCGGTCTGCCGGGTCCCGCCGACCTACTCGAGTCGGGCGGCGCGCCCAAGGACCCGGAACATCGGTTGCTGAAGCAATTACCGGAGTTACTCGATCAGCTGGAGTGGATGGCGGTGGCGATGAAGTCCCAGAGGTGAGCACGGCCCCGTGCACTCCTCCCTCGATGTGTGTTTTCGTTTTTGCGTTGATTTTCTCACGTTCGTTTCAAAAAATGTATCGTAGGGAAAAGACTGGCACATTTTGAGACGCTTGTACCGAGTCCATATTATGGTTTGGAATCAGCCACATCGTTTTGCGTGCGCGGCCAACCAAACGATACATTAGATAGAGTAGAAGTTCGGGGATATTTGTACGGAATGTCAACGAAAATTATCACCGTGTGCTCTGTTGGACGTCTTGTGCATCATAATTTTTGACTCTATAAGTTATGCTCGCTACCCCTTGCCTCCCTCTATTTTGCGCCATGTGTCTCTTCCCAAATGTTTGCGTTCTCCTGCATTCTTCCTCCCCTTTCAACTCGCTAAGCAACAATTGGATTGTCGTTCCCCGGCTTCTCATCGCTTGCTAAGGGGTCGAAATACGGGCATAGGAGTAACTCGCATCTTAAGAATGCCTTTTGTGAACACTTTATGTACTGTCGTTAATTGTCCATAATGATTCACGCATGTCTCCGCCTTATGTTCAAACAATCGATGCGGCTCATTTTGAATCAAGTTTTACGTCGTCATTCAGTTTAAATCAACGAATGTTTATGGATTCTGATCAGTGTTGGTGGGCTAGTATCTAATGCAAATGCCGATCAAGCATTAGCAAGCATCACTTGGACGACCGGATGTTAATCCTGAGTAGTAACAACTCCTGGTAGTTTTACAACGTCTACTTATCGCAATGCAAGCGCGCAGGGTTTGTCCCCCCCCCGAACCAAATGATATCATGCATTTCCAAGCGCCCACATCATAATGACGCGATGAAAATGACAAACGAGAGACCCACCAACAATTTATTGATCACAAGAATCTAGCAACAACAAAAGTCCTACGACAATCATTCTCGCCAACTCCGCCTTGAGCATCGCCAAATCCTCGGCCTCTTTCTCACTCGCTTTGCTTGCTGGCAACTTTTTGCTCGGCACGGTCAAGAACGCTTCCTCCTCCGGGGGATCCGGTTGGGCCTTAATCACAGGTGCGCCAAGTGGGTCATCAGCAATCAACTGCTCTAGTTCTGCCAACAAGTCGTCTTCGTCCGTCAGCAGCGGGTCAATGGGCTGTGCCAACGCAGCAGAGATCTCGGTGGCCGCTTCCAAGACTTCTTTAATTTCGTCCATCAAATCATCGACCTTTTCTATGTCTGTATCCTTTCGCATTCTCTCCATTTCCTGCTTACCAGCGTCCATGAGCTTAAGCACTTCGACGTCTGTAACGATCGATTCGAGGTTCATTACTAGAGTTTCAAGCGTCATTTTTATGTTGGCTATTTTGTCGAGCTCAGCTTCGTACATCTTTTTTCGTTTCAAGGAAAAGAGAGCCCCTGGCGAAGCGAATGCCAGGCATAAGTAGAAAATATGAACATTATCAATAAAAGATGAGAGTCGATTGACATGAACGAGTACCCAAACGTTTTGACGAGACGCGCATATCATCACTCCCGCTTACCTTTCTTATCATTCTTCGCCATCTTCGCCTTTGCCTCATCGACAAGTTGCTCTATTTTCGTTTCTAGATGATGTTCCCTGGTTTCAGCCAAACAATTGATGATTATTTTTTGCAACAGCGGTACCGGGTTAGTTCAACAGAGAAATGGAATGAACGATCGCCCACCCATCACCCACACTAGACAATTATTCCAGGAGTTATGCAAAACTCCACCATCCAAAACTTAATCGTCACCCCCCTCCCCCCCCCCCATCACCACCACCCAAATAAAGACAATATTTGATATCTTTTCCAAACAAATACTAACCTTTTCTCCTGAGTGGCAATGCCCTCCCGCAGGCGGATTAACATTGTATTCACGGTCGCGGCGCGCGATGAATTGTGCTGCGCTGCGTCTTTCTTGACTCCCAACCAGCTCCTCATGTGATTTTGTTTATTACTGAAATTAATTTCGCCGCCACACGGGCGTTTATTGTCCAGTCAGGTTCACGCGAAGGTGTGGCTTTTTGGATCTCTCCTGTCGGCCGCGCGGGTGGTGGCAACGGTGCAGTGGAGCAGACGGATGCTCTGCGAGTGAAAAATGGTAGGTTTACGATATAAGGTTTACGATTTCGTACTTTTTAGAACACGACTCACAAAGCTACGTTGCGGCAGTTCGTAATGTTTCCATTATTTTGTCATTAAAGCTATGCAACTCTCAATCAAGAAATACACCGAAAACCCCCAACAACACAATGCCCTCCCCTCCCGAGCCGCCGTATTCTTCGACCTCACCAACCAATTCAATAGTGTTTCCCGAGAAGAATTCATCAACGTTATCGCCACATCATTCCCCGAACTCCTACCTCTCACTA
>JALLAZ010000255.1:0-18842 GCA_036939755.1 Stephanodiscus triporus
ATCCATCTTCATTGTAATGAAATCCTCATCTTCCCACAATTTGCCAGCTGTGGCATGATTTTTCATCCGTGCTTGTGCCTTGGCCTGCTGATATTGGGCATAGATTAAAACTTGCTTCATTGTCTTTCCAATGCCAATGGTAGTATCAATGGTAGTTTTGACTGCCTTGACCTGCTTCCAATTTCTCTAACCCTAACCAGCATTTGCTTTCTTGACCTTGCAATCCTTGATCTCTTTTTCTTGAATCTTGAATCGTAGCACATGCAATGAAGCCTTCAATCATACTTTGATCAATGTATAGGCACACCGACAACTGGTCTGGAGCACAAGCAAGAAGGATATCAGATATCATGGAAGAAGGTGCCTCATCTAACGTAGGTACTCTGAAGTCCCTTTCTCAAGATATATCAAATGCTGGATGCATGCTGTTTGCAGCACACTCCTCCACTACCATGCCCACCCATGCACACTTGGCATCGTGCGATGCTAATATTCCCAGGAAGATGATTGCATTAGAATTAGAGTTCTTGGATCATCTTCTGGTACAGGTTTGCATGGCCAGCAGAGAAAGTGCTTTGCGTGGATGCCACAGCCACATATCATGTGTGTCCACGTATCATGTAGCTCCTCCATTGAACAGATAACATGCCAAGTCAGCTTGGGATTCTCGTTGCAGTCAGTAAGCACATAGGTGCCGAAAATGTTCATCTGCCGATCGGGATTGGAAGTTGTGTGGAAATCATCAATTACTCAATGACACCGCTAAAACTGTCCTCCTCAGACTTAGAATCTGATGCTGCTGATGCCGCCATTGGTGCTTCTTGTGAAGCTTCAGCATGCTTGTCACTGACTTGGCCATTATTTGCTCTATTTTCATGTCCAACAGACCGGGGTCTACCAGCAGTTGTCAAAAAGGGGAGCAGAGTTTTGTCAGCGTTTAATGCGGAGCGCGAGAAAATAGCTAGGAAAATTCTCTTTTTGTGTGGATTCCTATTTTTTTCAGTACCAAAAAATGCTCGCTCCGCATTTTGACAAGGAAAATTGGCATGATGATTCCTCGCCATCCTACTAATCGGCTTAATCAATAGATAGGGTGTTTTGAGCCGATTGGGCATTTTAGGATGGCGAGGATCGAAGAATTGAACTCGTTGAGGGAGGTCATCGCCGCCCTCTTTCATCCGAAATTTTGCCATGGTGAGAGCACGGCGGTGCCGTCCCAAAAGAGTCCTGTTTAGGGAACGACGCTTGGTACTAGCTACGTAGGAATTCAAAATTGTATGATATCCTTTTTTTTCGTGAAGCCCACTGTACATACCACTTCGGAAATAGTAGCATCATGGCGGGGGAAATGTCAAAACAACTGTCCAAGTTGGTATGCCTCCTGGGGATGGCTTCAATCATCACGGGATTGATAAACCTGTACCTGTTCACTCTCTTTACGCAATCGCCACTGATATCTCTTCATGGTGGCATCTTCAGCAAACATTCTCCTGCCGCGACCATTGTTAACCAACAATTGATGCCCTTTTTGCACGTCTGTGATCTATTTGATGTTAGAAAGTATTATTCACCTTCTTTCATAAACAATAGCAACCGAACAATTTTATATCAATTTAGTGGGGAACGAGGGCAGGGTGTGGGGCAAGGGATTCGTGGCGCTGAAGGTGAGATGTCCAGTCCCATAAGCTTTGCCTTGGCGTATTATTGGATATCTCTTGTTCCTTATTAGGTTCAATAAACTCTATCTTTTATACCTTGAACAGGTGCGTATGGACTCTCAATCTTATGCGGTAGAACGTTCCAAATGCAGTTTAATGTTGGTTCGTATCATCTAGAAGATGTAATTAACAATGGAAGTGCAATGTGGTGGTCTGCACCAGAAAGACAAACATCTACGAAAGCCTGGTTACTATGGAACTTTGGACAGACAGATACAATGGAGGAAATTCTACAATCATGTAAATCTGATTCGGATGAATTGATTCTTCAGGGCAACATGTTCCCGGAGGTCAATGTTGAGATTGACCTCAACATTCCATCTTTGTTTGATATCAAGAACTTCGACAACAGGTCACTGTTTGTCCCAGATCTTGCCTCTCGCCTAGATTTTATTCACGTTCTAAAGGGATGCGCATGGAGGTATCTGTCACCACCAGCATCACGCAAGGAAAGAATCCATGTTGCTCACCTTCGCACCGGTGATATTGCGTATGGTATGACTGAAAAACGGGATATTGTTCAGTTGACGGGCAATGACAATACTGGGATAAATGCTGCAAAGAGTGCTCTCAGCTGTATTGAAAACACACTTTCTCCTCCTTGTCACGTCGTCTTCATTTCAGACTCGAGGGATGCTCGCATGTTTGCAAAAGATCAATATCAAGGACAATGCAACGTTAGTATTTCAAAAGCCATCGATGCGCGCATAGGTTTGAATTTGGAGCAGACCCGTGACATGTGGAATGATTTTGTAGTGATGAGTTCTGCAAGTCATATTGTGTACACACAAAGCGCTTTGTCCGAAGCTGCCGCTGACATCTTTTTGGATTCTACTAGACACCGTTGGAGTTTGGAGAATGAAATTCGGTCAAATAATATGTGTCGTGTTTATAACAAATCCCACCATCCTGACTTGAAATTTGATGGACGGCTTAGACTTTTCTTGGAAGGCTGATGTGCTGTGGACACAGGTAAAGGACTTATGGATTGAATGCAGAGGGACGAGGTGAGGAGGGCCTGTGGCATATCCTAAAAATAGATATTCATTATGCAGTAATTATTTAGGATTTCATATCGTTCGTCAGACCGAAGAAAAAGACAACAGCATAATGCGATGAAGGCGACATATGGAAACGAATGCTTCACGTGGGAAAGATGATTACTCGATCTCTCATGATTATCCTAACCTTCGGCGGTTATGTTGTGATCCCGACATTCCACAGTGATACCCGGTCGTTCAGACAACAGACGTCAAGATTCAAGTCAAAGCACCTCTAGGTGAACAACTTCATCTCCCCTGAATATTCTTCCGTTTGGACCACCAGTAAGAGTAAACCTCTGGACAAATGTGGTCCGAAGCGCCCTGGTATTAGATAGAAGAAATAACAAGGTAAATCTTAGCACGAAGCAAACCAACCATACTGAAGTTGTCAACTTACGCCCAAGTATCGCTGCTTTCAACTCCTGATGGATCTGCTGTGCAAATCTTATACTCAGTGCAGACATTCACAATGGCATCAACTGTATGACACGTAGTTCCAAATGTATTATGGTGTGGACTGGTGGCATATTTTCCCTCTTGACAACCTAAAAAAGAATCAGCTGATTTTTTCATAGAAATGTGCCATATGATGAAGTTGAATTCATCCTCAAATAAATATTCCCGGATGATTTGACCATCATTTGTTGCAACATTTACAATTCCTCCTGTTACAGATTCATCTGGATGTTTAATATATTTTGACTTTTGTACGAGGTGGGATGAGCTGTCAATCTTAGCTCCTTGTAGCATAACCTTCTCTAGCAATTCATGCGGTTTTGGATCAGCCGCTGAATAACAATACAGCACACTGTTTGATAGAACCATGTACTGTCTCTTCCATGGTTCGCCGGAGTTTTTTCGAGAAATTGCCCAGCCACATTCTGTTATGCCTGCCTCTTCAATCCCCTTTTGTTGACACCTAGTGGACACCTTAACCGATATTGGGCTTGCTTCCGTTGAAGAGGGACAGAGAACGACAAGGGTTCTATTCAGACATAAATTTTCCAGGCAAAAATAAGAATCACCACCGCTGCGCGTCCGATCGCACGCCAGCAGGATATCCCGAGCATATGAAATGGCCTGCACTTCTGTTATTATGTCCAACTGCGAGCTGACGTGATTCCCTAAAATATGTTGAGTAAGCTGCCCAACTACTCGTTCAGGGCCGTTTAACGAATCGCCTTTTATAACCTCCCCATTGATCTCGACCGAATCACGAAGTAAATCCTTCCATAATTGATCAATACCAGAAGATATTTCAGTCTCTACGAATGATGCGGCGGGTGTATCGTCTACTTGCGACTTGATCCATTGAACGGGCACAGTGATGGATTTGCCGCGGAGACAAGACAACGCGCCCAAATATTGATCCTTTGAATCCGCCGCCTGGGTTGCTGCTCTAATTTCCAAGTATTGCTCTAAAAATTCTCTGTATGGCGAATTCGGAGGCACGTTATTGCCCTTTTTCTTTCGATTCTTCCCATCAACGTGCTCAACTTGATACTCTAAGAAGTTGTCACCTCTAGTTACAGAAGCACCAATCATTGCATTATGAATGGCCTGAATCCAAATGAGTCGCTCTTCTGGTGATTTTGCCATCCATAAACGACGCGATCCTCCCTGGATCCTTAACTCGAAGACAGCCCCTCCGGAATGTTTTACGGGTCGACATGTACACGACGCCGCCGTCAACGGTAAATCTTTTCGCCTGACGGCAGTTATCTTCCTGTCATTATTGTGACTGCTGCTGCTGCCCTGCTTGTCAGCATCATCAAAGTAACACAACGTGCCTCTCCTCAATTCTACAATTTTCGTCCTCCAAAGCCCCATTCTACGCGATGCCTTCTTTAAATGGCCAACCTTTATTGTTTTGGAACTATTCGCGTAGGCATCAATCGTAAGTCTATCTCGCTCGTTCAGCAAAGCCAGAACTGCGCGGAGGAATATTCTGTGTTCGATGGCGAAATCCTGCGCCATCCCCATTGCCTGCGGTTCCTCCAAGGGACGATCATCCCCGGATATTTCCGGCGAAGATGCTTCGTTGTCAGCTTTCTTGGCGGACAACTTGGTTTCGGATAGCAAAATATCGACCTCGCCAACGTCGCAATTCATACCAGCGATGCAAGCAAGGACAGGATCCATCACGTACGATGAAGACAGCGCCTTCCTTGTCTGTTAACTATGTATCGTACGATACACCGTTTGACCACCACCTCCACAATTTTTTATTGTCAGAAGACGTACTTACAGTACATCGTGTATGGTTATGGTAGATATCGAGAACCTCCGGTAGATATCTAGAGAGACCACGTAGGAATAGTATATTTCTTTTTTGAGCTGCTGGGGCCTGGGGCACCCATATCTGCAACCAGGTAGTTACTGTCACTACCTAGCGGTGTAGGGTGACAGGAAACTTAGTAGGTAGTTACAGTACAGTCGCTGGCCTGGTATGCAGATATGGGTGGGCCTGGGGATGGATGGAGCGGTAAGAGAGTTTCCTCCCTCACGAAGAGCCAGCAACACGAAGTTCAACAAACGATGTCGAAAGACACCGCTTGTGGTAATGGCGGAACCGCCAAGTCTGCAGACGTGGCGACTGCCGCCGCCGCCGCCTCTGCCGCCGCGCGTGTCGAGGTCTTTGATGCCCTCCGCGCCGAAATGGATTTCGCCGATTATGCCAGGGGTCAATCTGGACAAAGGGTCAAACGCGTGCCTCGGAATCTGGCGCCCACGCGAACGACCAAGCGGAGGGCGTTGCAGGAAAAGGATGTGATGGAGATGGCGATCGAGGTCGATGACGATGAAGATTGGCCTGACGGAGAAACCAAGGGAAGGAGGAAGCGATTGCGTGGGTCCAGGGCGGCGTTTGATGTTGCGGTCATTAAGAGCATGCCGGCGCTGCCGAATATCAGAAAGTGGGAGGAGGATACGAAAAACGGCGCAAGAGAAGCGAGATCGAAGGAAGACGAAGACAATTGTGAAGCTATAAACGAAGTGCTAGATGAACGATATGAGATGTTAAAAGAAGTTGCAGCATTGGGGATTGATTTGGGGCTTGATGAGGCTGACAAATTAGGAGAAGATTCCGAAGAGATAGGCGAAGCGGATGGTTCGAGTGATGACGACATCAATTCAATAAATGAGTGCGATGAAAATGGGGACGAGCAAGATGAGAAAGAATTCAAAAGAAATTCTCCAAACGTCTCACTCTCAAAGAATGGGTTAATGAAACCTAAGAAGCGTTTGATGCATCGACTTCGTGAGTTTGCTTCACAGCGTTTGGCGGAAAAACACGGTGAGGCCATCGGAGCTCACATAAGAGGGATGTCTGAAACAGCCGTGCAGAAGCTGCGAGAGGTAAGCAACCTTTTTTCCATTAGAGTCTGTTTCATCTCATCGACCCAGTGCCATCGTAGTCCGACTTGACGCCAGTCCCTAATTTCACCAGCTTTCGCTCGTTCATTGTTATCACAAAGGTTGCAAAGTCGGCTCCTGGGGCGCCGCAAGTTTATTCAAGTCTAGGAATGGTGTTTGAAAGCATGCTCACTGAAGCTGAGGGACGGCGAGATTCACGTGAGCATGGAGATGATGGGGAGGCGGGAAATAATTCACAGTCAAACTCTCTCATATGTCGTATGGAACTAGCTCAAAAAGCATACGCGTCTTACCACGTCGCGTCGCTTTTAACGAAACGGGATTTCGTTTTATGGGAACGCAGTGGTGATGCTGCTATAAAGGTTGCACAGATTTACTCCGAAATCATTGTCCGTATGACAAAGAATCAAGACATTAACCCAAACGTCAGTGCACATTCTAATACAAGCGACTTCATTTCAACGCACAAAGGTTTTGACCCAAATGCTGGTCCGGAAGAATGGCGCTCTCATCAGAAGATATGGATGGAAAATGCCCTTTCAGCTTATCAGTCTTCAGACAAGCTACGACCTCCTGGAGTCGACGTTCCATGTAAGTTGGCGCAAGTGCACATGACCCTCGGTAGCTACATGGAAGCATTATCAATATTGACAGATTTGAGAAACAAGGCGAGTGGGGAGTCATCAGGTGACAATGATAAACCAGATATAGTGACACGGCATTCAGAGATGGAAGGATCCTATCCCTGTTGGCTTTTGTACTCAGATCTCATGATGAAAATCGGGTATGAATGTAAACAGTGGAATGAGGGTGCTTATACTAGCCAAAATTACATGTTCAAGAGATGGCTTAAAAAGAATTCAAAAGAATTCGACTGGGGCGAGCGAAGGGTTCAGGCTCTTTGTCTGGCATTAGAAGCTGCGGCTGGGTCAGCATCGTGCGCTAAGCTTATTGGATGGATGAGGAAACGGGCAAAGAAGTATTCATTAGAGAAAATAGACATAGATATTGAGAATGGCAATTATAGCAACGCTGGAGATAGTCATTTAGAAAAGGAACAGGAGAACAATGTCACTGACGAGGATGCATTATGTGCAAAAATATCCACGTATGAGGAGGAACGGACGAAGCTCCTTCACAGGAACAAGATGGAGTTACAGATTTACGATCGGAAGACAAAGGAAATGAATCTTGTCGCGGGATCCCATGTATTTAAGAACAGAATCTCCTCCCGCCAAGCATTGCTCGAAAAGCATAGAACATCCATGAAGGAATTGGCAATAAGACAATACACCGAAAAAGAGCAGAGCACTCCTGCTGCAAATGAACATTTTGATGAATTCGATTTCACTACAGAGTCATTGCCCATTCAGGGATCATTTGCTACTGTCTATGATATCGCTGCCTTGCTCGTTAAGCAATGCATTGAACTTAATCTTTTCGATGGCGGATTACTTGCAATTCAATCAGTTTTAGATTATTCAAAAGAACGAGTGTCACGGTACCAAAGACGGTTAGAGAGGGAAAACGAGAAGCCCCAAATTACAGAGCATGGATTGGTTCAATCTGGCTTTAAACATGATCAGATCAATTTCGAGTCAGACGACAGTGAGGACGATGAACTTGGGACTTATCTTTCGGATGACGAAAAACTCGAGCAATCTGGAGCTTTGCAGTCATTGAAAAGCGTGAGTCTTCCGCTTGACATAAGAGCAATGCATGCGGTTTGTCTCCTAGGTGTTGGAGGGCAAGATTATATTGCTCTTAATTTTTTGGAGCAAGTTATCATGTCAAATGAAATTGATGTATTCTGCGATGATGATGTTATTCACGACGACAGCCTTGCTAGCGATCCTAGTTGGATGGCCTTTTCGAAAAACTTCAACGCTCCTGTCAACAAGTCTTTTGTACTCGCTTGCGTAGCTAATCTGGTAGCAGGAGGTGTAGAAGCAGAAGATCAGGATCGGTCAAAACGCGTGCTTAGAATTTTCCGAAAGCATTTGCGCGAGGTGGACTATAATCAAGGGAAGAATCAGGGAATTGAAGGGGCTATCACAAGCTCCAAGGAACCGGACAGGGCGCACACAATGAAAGTACTTCTTGCAACGTTGAAATTGATGATTCATTGTACCAAAAAGGACCTAGCTGCCTTAAATGAACCTGGGAAGGACGAAAGCAAGGTTATTGAAAAAGCTGTGATTGACTCGATGTACACGATTCAGACGATGCTGCGTTTCCACCATGAATTCTGGAAGCCGTGCTACTCCGACTGGTCGTTACCTGATTTCAGCATTGATGTGAGTCTTTATGTGATCAAGTTTCCCTTTGTTCTCCTATGGCCTTACCCTGACGCGCCGACTTATGTTTCCCCACAGATGGTATCCATTTTGAGTGGGGCGTTATCTATCCTGGTGCAGGCTGGTGAAAATAAAAAAGAGGCAGACTTTGTCAGAGTTGCATTTACTAAGGCGAAGCACCTGATATCGATCATTTGCCACGCAGACAATGTAGCCTCAAAGCAGTCCACAAAGAAGAATTTCGAATCGTTGCGATCATTCCCTCTGCCTCATCTTTGGCAGACCAGCGTACATATGAAGATTTCTCTGAGAGCATACAATCTATGCGTTGCTTGCTGCGTTTCAGCATTCTCCGGATGGGAACCCAGTGAATTCAATCTGGATAACCTTCGTAACAGTGATGTCAATTTTTTTGGAGTAACACTAGAAGGCCAATGGGTATCTGGTAAGGTGGCTCAAGTACCTGTATTTTTGAGCAATCATCGCAATCTCATGCACATGCCACTCTTGTTTCGCCGTTGTCAGGTTTTCTAACCAATAGTGTAGCTTCTTCTGTTGCCGAACAATGGGAACGCCTGTCAGCAATTCTTCCAGAATTAGAGATTCTCCCATTTGAACGATATCTCGAAGAGCGCAAAAGGACGAGTTGGTACCAAAAAGTCATGGGAACCATTGAGAAACAAAGCATTGATTCTAAGAAAATACAGTCGTACGGAGAAGACGACGGCATCAAGGCTCTGCTCTTATTTTCGAGCTTGTGCCTAATTGCAGCTGAAGGAAGCCAAGGTGATGAAAAAGATGAACTTCTAGGTTTTTCATTATCGGTTCTGTTACCTATCGTAAGTCGCTGCGCATCTTGACATATGTGACTTCTAATACCAAACAGCATCTCACCCCCACATGTTACAATAATTCATTGGTAGACACAATTTTGTACTGATAAGCAAGTTTGGCAATCTACAATAGGCAGCCTCTGCATTGGTCCCAGGAATAATACCAAAGTAGATTACTACCTTGATGAGCATTGCAATTGGCTAGGGCCAACCAAGACACAACAAGGACAAGTGCAAAACACAAATAAAACTCAGAGATTGCCACGGCCGTCAAAGGTTGAAAGACCACACCGACGACTGCCGCAGCCTACTTATGTTGTGAAAGTACCAACTTCTGTATTACTTAAGCTGTGGATAACAAATGGTGTACAGCGAAACAGACGAGATGAAGTCGCTCGACTTTCAATGATGAGGGTAGACGATGCTATGAAAAATCTTCGCAAATCTCGTACTCTGAATTCTCTCGAACGTGCGAGCATTGATGTAGCCGTGGCGTTGATTGCTCTTACAGCCTTTGATGAGTGTGAGAACCCTTTTGTGTGCTTGCAACAAGCTGCCATGTTTGCAGGTTTAGGTTCCAAACGAGGCAACAACGACGAGGCATTCAAGAGATTTCTCCCGATGAAGGAAAAATGTAGTCCTTTGGAGGCTTTGAACATCCTTGGTCGAGCCGACTGCCTCAGGGCAATACATTTTTTGAATGAGGCGCAGTACCTGTGTGCTTGGGTTGCATCAGTGTGTCATTCTCACCGCGATCACCTGCAAGCGAATCTGCCTTGGAATTCTCGATGGCATGTAGTTCGAATCATGACTTACACAGTCTCATCAACTATTGAAGAGACCTCCGCAGCATTGTATCAAGATACCGCAATGCGCGAGTGGGATGAGATTGCAAAGGAGGAAATTCGATGTGGCAAATCTGACGCTCTTGTCCTTGTAAGTGCAAACCCGAGTGAAGCAATACACAATGCGCCTCTTGAAGGAGAAAAAATGTTGCCGAATGATGAGGGTTATCAAGATGGAATCAATGGTGAATATTACCAAGATGGCCACAGTGTTTTCGACAGCTCAAATGCAGAGCAAAATTACTTTGAGGAGGGCCAATCGACTATTGAAGGACTAGCTCGCGAAGACGACGATGATTATGACCCGTACGACGGGATCGAAGTGGTTGGAGTTTAGGTTTATTGCAGATGTTAATATTTTTCATATGATACTCCATGAACAAATAAACAGATTCTCAGTCAAGGGGCGTGGCCAGGTCACTCAAAATATAATTTACTCGTATCCTGGTGCACCAGCAGTGACGTAGGAGGAGCGCCCATCAGTTTTTATCCACATTGTCTTGTCAGTTCTTGGGTTGTAGTGCGCCATGTAACCGCTCCTCGTCTTCTTCACCTCGCTGATGATCTCCTCGGCAAGGGCCTGATCTTCAAAAACAACAGTTGCTGCTAGTTTGATCTTAGGAGATGAGGGAGTAGCAGGCGCAGCGGCTGGTTCAGCTTTGCCGGTAGTCTCCAAAATTCCTTCATCAATTAACTTTGAAACCCAATTCTTAACTCTTTCTTCTGTCAGCTCCTCCTCATTTACCGCATCCAAAAGCAAACCACAAAATGATTCTCCCCGGATCGCCTTAGACGCTTTGTGCTGGTAACCTTCCTGGCTAGTGTATCCGATCATATTGCAACCGAGACTCTGGAACACATCGTGCAGTTCGCCAGATGCATCGGCGTAGTTTTCAGCGTAGCTGACACTATCGCCGAGGCCAAACACAGCTACCTTCTCGAAGCAACTTCGAAGCCAAACGCCTCCACGATCCAAGAATTAGAGATCATGTGCACAAGATGTGTACACGANAAATTTTTCGTTTAGCCGGTCCCGCTCTCTCTCTCCTCTGTCAGCGTCCAAACAATGCCAGCAATATTCAGCGACTAAGGTCGATAAGGAACGACTCAAGATGTGAGCGTCTGGTCAACAGCACTACACAGATAGTCCAGCACGTCAAGATGATTGCGCTCACCTTCATTTCTTTGTAGTAGATCTCATCCCAGCCAGTGCCAGAGCGTTCAACATCGGCACCAGTATTCCAAGTGGGAGTCCCCACCACTAGGCTATCATACTCGGCGAATGCAGCTCCAACCGACCCTTTCAACCCATCGCTGCATGTCGTGTGAATGCAAATGATGTGAGTTGCATCCAACTCGAAGGTATCGTACGCGTCAATACACAACTACGAAATAAAAACTGCCGACTTACATTTCAATCGGTTCCGATGAGGCGTCGCCAAACTCAGCCGAGATGAGGCGAGCAACCTCTTCGGTCGAACCAGTCGAGGTCCCGAAAAATATACCAATCGAGGGTGATGCAAAAAGAGAAATGGTAGACCGAATTTCCGTTGTTATTCCTTTCCGAAGCTCTGCCCTCTCTAGGGCGTTCGTTGCGAATGCATCGCAACCATCTGACCAAGCCATAAGGACCACTACTGCTGCGCACCAGTGGGATGTCATCATCATGTAACTCGGTGATAGGATAGGAGAAAGCGGAACCCAAATATCCAATTGAGCAAATTCTTTCGGTGGATATTGTGGCTTTTGAGCTATCTTTGCTCCAAAAAATTTATGGTCGAGCAGAGGGACGAAAGTTTAATACGGATTCCCATGTGAAGATTTGCACTCGAGTCTAGAGTAAGAGATAAAGTCTGAGGCGATGATGTCGATGGTGCCGAGTAGAAGCACTCCTATTTCTGTTTTATCGGCGACTCTTCTAGCCTTGTCTGCGGCATCTTCGATTGCATTAACTATGTCAACTGCCAGCGTCATCGATTCACATCTGCACGTTTGGGCGACAGCCGAGGAATCGTTGGTATTCCCCTACGATAAAGCTCCGCCGTCACAATTACAGGACATGGCATCGCCTGAGTTATTGCTCGAACGAATGGATGACGCTGGAGTCGACGGAGCGCTTATTATTCAGCCAATTAATCATAAATTTGATCACTCATACGTTACTAATGCTCTTCAGAAATATCCTCATAAATTCAAGGGAATTCTTCTCCACGATCCATCCCTCTCTGTGGAATTAGCGGTGGAACGATTAGAGCAACTGGTATTGTTGGGTTACGTGGGGGTTCGATTCAATCCATACCTGTGGCCGAATGGGGAATTAATGTCAGAAGACTCGGGTAATGGACTGGCAGTATACAGAAGATGCGGAGAGATGAATGTTCCAGTCTGTGTGATGTGCTTTCAAGGGTTCGGATTGCACTTTGACGATATTTTGGCGTTGATAGCAAAGTCTCCTGATACTATATTGATATTAGATCACATGGGATTTTGCGCTTTAAATGATGATGGTGATAAAGCGTTCGGTCAATTGTTGGGCCTTGCCAAGTATCGGAACGTTTTTGTAAAAGTCTCAGCCCTTTTTCGTAACACGGGAGGGGTTGACTCATATCCATACGACAAGATAAAACACGAGAGGTTTGTACCATTGATGAATGAATTTGGAGCTAAGAGATTGATGATGGGCTCAGACTTTCCGTATGTGATTGAAACGGAAGGATCTTATAAGGGTGCAGTTGAAACAGTGAGATCTTGGGTTCCTGCGGGGTATGATCGCGATGCGGTCTTGGGTGGCAATGCGCAGCGTTTATTTGGAAGTTGGAATTAATGAGAAGTAAACATTCTAGTCAACTGCTAACTCTTAAATAATCTTTCCCAGTTCGCCCCAGATGTCCTTCATAGATTTCTCTTCGTAATTCAAGCGCTCATTCTTTTTCTCATTTGCGATTCGAGAGACCATCTTGATTGCAGCCAGGTTGAAGCCAACTGTATCACGAATTTCAGTCGTTCGTTTGCGGACCAAGGTTTGCAGCTCACGCAATGGAGTCATCATGGAGCGGTTTGCGACAATGGCTTTTTGGTGGGCTTTTATCAAAAAGACAGATATTTTAGAACACAACTCCACCCCCTTGTGTCTCTGAAGATTTACAATGAGGTAATGCATCAACCTCTCAACATGATTGAGCGGTAGAACAAGCAAAGACTGTTCTAGGTCAACGCTCTTCACAGATCGAAGAATCCATAATACGTAATATGGGGGGTCCATGCCGAAAAGCATGGGGTTCGGTGCTCGCTTACTATCACCGCCTCGTTCCGCCTGAAGCTTCCTAAAAGATGAAAGTTCTTTGGACTCTTTGTCTGCCGTCTCAATAGCCTCCATGATCCGGTCACCTGCTGATACACTAAGAATGCTCTGCTTTACAGCTGCCTCGCTCTGCGGTTTTTCGTCATCGTTCTCGTCGGCATCCAAGCCCTCTTCGCTTTCTCTCTGAGATTTCACCAATGCATCTGCTGTATTCTCCTCTCTTCTAGATCCATCACATTTGTCAAAAATTTCTTCTAGCTCTCGCTCCCTTTCCTCGTCTAGGAAAACGATATCTTTGGTACGTTCCCAGACCCGAACTTGCCGATCCATTCCTCCACTGAGGACGAAGGCACCATTATTGCTCACTGCAAGGCAATTCACTTCGGAAATATGGCCCCTTAGCAGAAGGATTTGTTGAAACTTGTCACCATCCCAGAAACGGACCGTCCGGTCCTTTGAACATGTGAAAAAGTAGTGTGTGCGCTTGACGAAGCGCAAGTCAGTGATGGAATCTTCATGGCCATACAGCGAACGGTGAGTGTCACCAAAATCTAGACCCCAGATCTTAATTGACTTATCAGCTCCTCCAGAGGCCAAGATGGTGTCATCAAAACTTGAGTCGAACGCAAGCACAGGAAGCTTGTGGCCGTAAAGACTCAGAAAGAACTTGAGGGAATCATCAAAGAAAACTTTGATTGTTGAATCAAGGCTGGCAACAAATAGCAACCGTTTCGTGGGGTCTGTGGAATGAGAGAATCTTACACACATGACATCATCTGACATTTGCAACGTCCGGGAATGAACCACCATTGGGTGGCGATTATCATCACCATCTTGACTTTCAATGGCCCAGTATTTCACAAGTTTATCAGCAGATCCAGTGACTAACGATGTTGCATTGTGGTCTTGAGAAGGATGACACATATCTAACAACCAGACGGCGCCATCATGCGCATTTTCCTCCATATAGACGACATCACCTGATGCAACATCCATAATGATCAAATGGCCCTCCCTTGTGCCAAGAACCACATGTGTGTTCCCCTGCAAGAATGCAGCACAAAGACAGTAGCATAAAGTACCCTTTGATCCGCTCGGTACTGCAGTAATAGAGCGCAAGCACGAGCGGTTGGCCACGTTCCAAATCTTCACAACGCTCTTCGACACAGTACACGTCATGGTATCATCAGAAGAGAGCACAACAGAACGAATGCCAGTCGGGTGACCGTACATGTCCAAGGAAGACACTTTTTCCCCTGTCACGGGTGTACCCGGTGACTGTTTTGGAGGCCTAGGCAAGGAGTGGACCTCCAGGGCATTACTGGCAAGGGTATCACCGCACAGATTCCGCCTCCTTGTTCTTGATACGGTGCAAAGGCAAATCCACGGATATTGTGAGCTGCGCGTATCGTGCCACGGAACTCAAATTCATCCATGGCCTTGATGGCCTCAGGTGCCAATTCTAGGAGAGAACCGCATTTGACTTCATCATCTTGTTCATCCTTGGATTCCGGATCGTCCAATAGACCCCGTTTTGTTGTAGCTCCTTTCTCAGTCTCAGGTGCAGCCGCAGCGAGATTTTGCTTCTCTCTGCGCCTACGTAACCTCAGTCTTTGTTTCTTTTGTATTTCCAATTCCGAGCGAGCAGCATATATTTCAATCAATCTGTCGTTTGCACGACATACACCATCATAACGCCCACTGGGATGAAAGTGTATAGTTGCTATGCCGTCTTTGTTTGATGACATGATGTTGAGGCTGGTCTGGGGCTGCAACGACCCGATGTACCAGAATATTGTCATCGTCATCACTGGCTTGCTTGTCATCTGATGCAGCTGCTTCTTTGGAACGAGCACCGACTTCCTTCTCTGTGTCCGTAGGTGCGCCTTCTGGCTTAAAATCATCAACCAACCAAACTCTAATTTGTTCATCCGCACATCCTGTAACAAGTCTCCATCTTAGCCTCCGTCCAATGTCGTTGTCGCCGCCAACGCTCTCGCCCGGAGGACGTACAATGTTTTAATCAAAGATGATCATCTGCATGGGCGAGGATCCATGTCCGTTCAACACGAGGGGTTCCCTGCATGGGACCCCTTTGCTATTACCCAAGAAATTGCTGTTTCCGCCGATCAACGAATGAACAAGACCATTCCTCGCGGCATCGTCACCTATGCCACAAGAGGATGTGAATCTCTCCATATCCTTGTGATCCAACGAAAAGACGTGCACGGATCCATCGACCCAGCCGGTGGCCACCCTGACGTCATCACTCGTGCATACGCCATCGCTGCCGCTGTCTCCTTGTTCGCTCCCGCCCAGGCAGACAATGTGGCTCGAGTTGAGCACCCGTATGGTACCAACGCCCCCGCTCAGTACCTCCCGATGTGCGCTGAATCCTCCCTGCTCTTCTGGTCGCTGTAATCGCACGCGTGCCGGGAGCCGTGCGATGCGATCGCCGTCACCGCCGCCGGAAACCAGCCCGCCCAGCACGACCAAGTCGATGGCGCCGTCCAACTCCGGAAGGCCATACAGGACGACGCTCTGCAGTCCCAGGACGCCGTTGTCCTTCCACTGCCGTATCGATTGCAGCAGCAGCGGCGCGGCGACGATGTACGGCACGTCCATTGACGCCAGTAGTTCCTGCGCCAAAGGCACGTTGCGGCCGGCCTCCATCGATCCCGCCGGTCCACCCACGAGGGGGAATCCGATCGTGCTGACGATTGCGTCGACGTCGACGAGACGATCGGGGGGGAGGGACGATCCGGTCCTCATCCTGTCGCCGTCCTTTTTCGGCGCCGACCGTTTGGCCGTTGACGTGAGCCAATCCCGCACGATCGCGTGGGCCTCCACACCGTTGATGAATACGGGTACGGGGATGATACCCGACTCCTCCATCATCATTATCAAGTCGAGCACGTATTGCTGTTGGGTGATGACATGCTTCCGATACAGGAGCACCGCCACCCTGGGCGGATTGTCGGACGAACGTGCCATCGGGAACCCCCGCCTCCTAGCCAGTTCCTCGAAGGTTGGGGACAGTCGCCATCTAAGGTATTCCGACGCCGATTCGAAGTACTCCGGCCGTTTGTCGTATGGGAAGTGGAAGCGCCTCCTTCGCGTCGAGATCCCCTCATCGTCGTCGTCGTCGTCCTCGTCGTCATTGTATCCCTCCGTCATCATGAGCGGATGAATCAATCCGATGTCCGGCGTCACATGCGGCGGAGGAAGCTCCTCGACGTCGACGTCGTCGTCGTCGTCGCCACTCCTTATCAGGCCCGCGATCAGCCGCACCAACGACCGTACGTTCTCCGCGCCTCCCTGATTCCAGTAACGATAGGCCTCCAGCCACGTGCGCAGGTCCTTCGCCTTCTCTCCGGGGACGTATTTCAGCAGGTCCGGCCCCACCTTGAGTAGCTTGATGTATCCCGCCAGCTTGTCCTCCTCCTCCGACGATCCGAAGAGCGACAGGATCTTCTTAACCACCGGCGGCGGTCCTCCTCCTCCTCCTCCGTCCGGCGTCGCCATGGAGAAGGAATTCACCCTGTTCAGAGCCATCAGCTCCGTGGCCGACTCGAACACGAATCGCGGTCCGGTCACCCCCTCCAGCAACGGCAGCACCGCACGCACGTCGTCGTAATCGAACAGCAGGCTCACGCAAACGGCGTCGGCCTCCCTAATCGCGGACTCGACATCCGGATTCGTCGTCGTCGTCGTGCCGTGTCGCCGACGGATGTCGGAGTCCGAGAACACGCGAAGCTCCGGGCCTTCGTCGTCGTCGTCGTCGTCGTCGCGATGATGATGATGATGATGATGGTCGGAGGCGGAGCGCTCGTACAGGCCGCGATTGAACGACTCGAATCCCGCGATCAGGACTATCTTCGGACGAGGGCGCCGCGGCGATGATGACTTTGATGATGACGACGACGACGACATCGAATGCGACGAAGACGACGACGACGGGGGGGGGGACGGCGCGTCGTCGTCGGCCACCGCGCGGTCCCGGACGCCGCCGCCGCCGCGCTCTTCTACGGCGGAGGCGAGGGAGCGATGAGACGGCCTCGACGTCGACATCGTCGTCGTTTTCGGGGCCGAGAATCCCATGCAGCGATTGCGGGGGGGGGACGATAGGAGCGATAGGGCGGCGGCGGCGGCGACGACGACGAGGAGGGGGGCCCTCCGTCCACCCCCGAGGCGCCGCATCGTCCCGGCCGAGGGACACGCGGAGGACGACGATGACCCGGAGGACCGCACCATGGCCTCCTTCCGATAGACGCGACGCGAGAGCGAAAGTTTCTGGGATGATGATGATGATGATGATGATGATGATGATGATGATGATGATGATGATGATGGCGATGATCGATACCGGGCATTAAATACCGGGGGTTTGCGAATCTCTGCCGGGATCTGGGTATGGTCATCTGATGATGTGTAGGGTTCGCTTCGCATTTAGACTACTTACTAGGTACTACTACATTACGATACTTAAGTAGTACGTACTTACTCTACCATCTGGCCTTTTTGGCGGGAGACCCAAAGGTACCTCCGTAATCAAAAACCGTAAGGACTCTTCATGACTGAGGGAGGAAATGAACAGGGGTTGGTACCATACACACTGAACCATCCTCCGCCCCCAACGCCGCAACTGCCACTATTTGCAGACACAATCAGCCCCACCGTCGTCGCCGCCGCTGCTGCTGTCATAGTCATCGCTGTTACCACTGCCGCCGCCATTTCTTCTGGTGCTGTTGCTTTTTTATTGTTGTCTGTAGTCCCCACCATCACTGTAGCCACTGCTGTCTTTGTAATTGCTGCCGTCGCTGCCATTGTCAATGCCCTCATCCCCCTGGTCATCAACGTTGTTGTCGTCATCTCCTCTTCATCATGTCTTTGTCTTTATCGTAAACATCATCATTCAACTGCAGTGATTGTCTTCGTCAGCGGCTACAATTCCACTGCCATTGTTGTCATCATTGCAACTGCAAATGATAGCAGAAACTACATTGGTAACACCTTCAGAAGAAAGAAAGAAGGGCAGGGTGGCATCGTGTCGATACAAAGTGAGAAGAACATGACACATTGAATAACACCCTTGAACCATGGTTGAGGTTGAGGCTCCAAACCCATGTGGAATAGTTCCCACATCCACTCCAAGCATATACAAGGTGTTTGACAACCTTCATATACTCTGGATGGGGATATGGATCCGTCATCAAGCCATTTACCATCACACTTGCCAGTCCCGATTGGGAAGTCAGCCAAAATCCCGGAACACTGCTTGGTACTGAATGAAGCCTTTGTGCAGTGGTTGAGGCTCCAAACCCATGTGGAATGGCTCCCAAATCCACTCCAAACATATACAAGGTGTTTGACAATCTTCATATGATGTAGATGGGAATATGGATCTGTCATCATGCTGTTACCGCCACA
>JALLAZ010000256.1:0-18479 GCA_036939755.1 Stephanodiscus triporus
AGGACACCATCCCAAAATCAAGAAACATACAATTTCAGATTGAGAACATATAGTCAACCCCTTGTATCATCACTTATGTATCGTAATGTACTTACAATCGAACGAACTCATACACTAAAAAAATGTCACAGCCATCAGCATGAGGCTGCAGGGCGGGCATCACAACCCCCTGTCGTACCTGAACCTGTGCTTCTCATCTTCCTCCAACCTCCAAGCCATCACCATATAATCTATTTATTTTCATTTCGTCACCTTATCGAAGTCATGGACAGATGATAATAACGGAACGAGTCTCCATATGATCGGATCCGGCGACGCGGATGCAGCCTCGGCGGCGGCGCCCCAATCCCGACTCCAACACCATCAACAACTTCTACACCGACGACACACCTCGTCGCCGGGACAATGCCAGCGACGCGTCATCTTCCCGATACTGCACGGCGGGCCGCCGCCGTCGCCCTCCCTCCCGGCGCCCTCCTCCTCCGGGCGGGCGACGAAGGAGGAGGGGTTCGTGGATCATCGGGAGGCAGGGAACGGAGACGCGAGCGACATAGCCGCGGACCACCCCGGCCCGTGCCGGGTCCTGCCGCGGGCCTGCTCCCTCGACGGCATCTCGACGCTCCTGCCGAGATTATCCCTTCCGTCGTCGTCCGGCGCGAGCGGGAGCGGGAGCGGTGGGGCAAGCAAGAACTTCGGCGCGGGGGGGAGGGAATCCTCGCGCCCGTCGTCGTCGTCGTCGTCGTCGTCGAGTGATCGTCGCGCGATCGTCGGGCAGTCGCCGCGGTCCGTCCTCGGTCCGGGGGATGCCATCACGCGCCACAGGCCGTATTATTATCCCGCGGCGTCGCCGCCCCCCCCTCCCGTCTGCCCATCGCCGACGCCGTCGGGTCCGCCGCCCTCGATATTGCGCGGCGGCGGTTGCGGCGGGAGGTCGGCGGCGCCGTCGTCGTCGTCGTCGTCGTCGTCGTCGGCCATCGCGCCCTCCTCGCCGCAACCGCCGACGCCCGCGCGACTGCTTCCCGACGAGATGCCGACGCTCGCCTCCCCGGCCTCCATCGTCGCGCTTCGATCCTCGCGCGGCGGCGGCGACGACGACGGCGACGGATCGGGTCATCGCGACCCGGAATGTCTCTTGTCGGACATTCCGAAGCTTCTGCCGCACCACCGTCCGCCGACGATTAGGAAGAGCCGATCGATCTCCATCGTCGACGGGAACAACGACGACCGGACGCATCATCGGCCGGATTCCTTCGCGTCGTCGAGCCGGTCGTCCGACCCGTCGTCGTCGTCGCCGTCGCGACACGAGTCGTTCGAGTGCCTCGCCGGGAGGAGGAGGCGGGTGTCGTTCGACCCGCACATCACCGTTCACGAGTTCGGCGTTACAAGCTTCGAGAGGAGGGGAGGAGGGAAGTGGTGGAGCGAGAGGGAGCTCGAGGAGTTCAAGAAGGAGGCGATACAGCGGATACGATCGAGGTGCGCGACGATCGTGCCAACGGGCACGGGGAGGTCGCTCGCGGTGCCACCGTCCCTCGCCGGCGGCGGCGGCGCAGCCGGCGGCGGCGGCGCAGCCGGCGGCGCGGGGAACGTCTCGTTCAACCACCCGGCGCTCGGCTGCGAGGACGAATACGATCCGAGGGAACTCCCCGCCGCCAGGGACGATGCCATCGTGGGTCACCTTTCCCAGGAGATCAGGAACATCCTCGTCGTGGACCCGCACGAGGTGTTCCTCTCGTTGTTCAGAAAGTCGCTGAAGCACATGATACCCCACGCCGCTGGTGAGTTTCATGTTCGATGTAATATTATCCCGGAGGTGGCGGTGAAAAGGCAGTCGAGATTTCACTCGTTTTCGCGTGCGCCTCTCTCCTTCTCTCTCCCTAATCCTCGCGTGCCATTCTCATCCCGTCCTTCTTCTTCTTTTTCCCTCGCCAGTCGCGACGGCGCAGTCCACCGAGGAGGCGTTGGTACGAATCGAGGCGGCGCAGAGGGCATTCCCCGTGAAGGACGGAGGATCCGCGCACGGCTTCGACGTCATAATCGTGGAGGAGAACCTGTCGTCCGGCGGCCCTACCGGTCCCGCGCACCGGCGGGACGATTCGTCCCAGTCGGCGGGGGACGACTCCGTCCAGCGCAGGTGGAACATGACGTCCGGGTCGTGCCTGTGCTGTCACCTCGCCGAATCCCAGCGGCTGTACGGGAGCGAGGTCGCCGGCGAGGGGTCGAGGCTGACCCTGATTATCGGCGTATCGGCGCTATTGGACGAGCATCGAGAGAGGCTGGAGAAGGCCGGAGCCGATTGCGTCTGGGGCAAGCCCCCTCCGGAGATGAATGTGACGCTCCGCAACGACCTGCTCAAGACGCTGATGAAGAAAAGGAGACGCAGAGTAGACTTTAGATTGTTTGATGCGGGCTAAGGAAATTTCTTTCACGGGCTCAATTTGCATAGTGCAGTCGTGGTACAACAGCTTAAGAAACTCACATCATGCAAGTAAATAAGTAACAACATAAAAGAATAAAAGAATAAATAAGATATTCTGAGGGGTCGTAAACTGCAGTTTCTTTAATCTATGGCGACTTCGGTTGGCTGTGTACAGCGCTAGAGTTATAGCAAAGCAAGAAAATACGAAGCTCAAGCGAACTTTTTACAAAACATCTCATGGTGTCTTTTGAACTCGATGATTGCATTGTTCAACTCGTCCTCCGGCGGTAGGAACGTGGTGCGGAATCCGATGCGTCCCTCCTTTTGACCAAAGCCACTCGCTGGCACAACGCAAATACCAGTCTCTTCGAGAAGCGAGAGCGCGTACAATGTATCGGGCGTCTGATTTTGTTTTATGGCCTCATCCAACGCCTTTGGGGGAAGCTCGACTCGCGGGAATGCATACATCGCTCCTTCGCTCGCGTTGCATGTCATGCCATCGATCGCATTCAATCCTTTCACGAGCTGAAACATTGGGAAATGATCAAGATTAGTGCAGTAACAAGGGATGCACCTGATTTACGAAGAGTGGATATGATCACTCACAGAGACTGCCCTGCGTTTCAGGCTCTTAAAGATTGCATTCTCCTCCTTCGCGAAGAGTTCATAACTCTCTTGATTGGGCAGGGGCGGTCGAACCATTAGACTCATCATCATCTGCCCGGACACCCCCGAGCACAGCCCTGAACTGGCGAGCTTGTAGAGCTGCGTGTGAACGTATGGATCGATATTATGCAATTCCATGGATCCCCCGCGTCGTCCGCATTCTCCAATCAAACCTTTCGATGTCGAGTGGAAGCTGATCAATTGGAGATTTTCACAGCCAGGCGTCTCGATAGCAACTTTCGGGGAAGCGAGAAACGATTCGGTGAGAACGAGGTGGCACATTCAAACATTCGGTCGCCTCCATGACGGTTTGCTTTCGCACCTTTCCTCGCCGAGAAGAATTCTTTTTTGTCGTCGTATATATTTTTCTGGTGAAGGGTGAAATCAAGAAAAGATACATTGGGCGGCGATAGACAAAGGACGGCATCGAAAAATGCTGAGCCGGATTTACCTGGTAAACTTCGTCTGCGAGGAGAACTATATCATACTTCGCACAGAATTTGCATATTATTTCTAGTTCTTTTCGGGATAGAACTTGTCCAGTGGGATTGCCAGGGTTGATAAGCGTGAAAGCCCTGATTTCGAGACCATCCCTTTCGACCGCAGCAGTCCTCCTCAATTCAAGCTCTCGATCGGTTATTGCCCACCCTTTCTCCTCGTCTGGCATATCGAATTTGGCATTCGAGATGAGTCGTTTGAATACCACATGCGATGTCTGAAATTAGTTGTAGTGAATCACTCACCGAGATAGTATCCCACTTGTCTCGCTCCCAATCTAGATATAATGGCTGAGTAAATTGGCTGTCAAGGAATAGAGACGGATGAGATAGGCTATGCACGATGAGAAATACATGAATCAAAATTGATATTCGTACTTACATACTGAGGTATTGGTATCATCACAGCATCTCGATTATTTCCAATCAATCCAGTCAACACGTGCTCGATTGCCGAAGAAGCACCATTCGTCAAAAAGATATCGCTCGAAGAAGAAACGTGGCCATCCCTCGCGGTGATAAAGTTAGCAACATCATCTCTGAATTCGCTTATTCCCTGAGAATTGGTATATGCGCCAGTCCCCGCCGGGCCTATGGCCGCCCTCATCTCGAGAGCGCGTTCGATCACATCGGAGGGGAACGCAGATGCGACGTTAGGATTGCCGATTCCGAATTCGTCGGGCAGATCGCAAAGGGCGAGCACCTGGCGGTAGTAGGTGATGGGCTTTTGCCCCACCGCGTGGGGATTACCTATGTTGGTGTATATTATTTTCCTCCCCTCGGCGGCCACTTCATCGCGCAGATGGAGAGAATGGGCAATCTGGTTAGAGAAAACGATACGATGGACCAAGAGGAACTTCTATTCGAAAGTTCGGCGACAATTTTCAAAACTCACTCGCATCTGCCCTGATCACGACCTCTCCCCTCACAGCATACTGCATGCGCCTTAAATTTTGGGACATGGTGTGCTTGTTCCACGAACGCTGAGTATCGACGGGTTCCGAGACCGATCCGATGCTTGCGTGATAGTGCTTCGAGGCGAACGTGTTCATGGTGCTCGGGTCGACCTTCGTGGCCTTGATGAGCCACGCCTGGAACTCCTGAAAGTTGATGTCCCCCCTTTCCGACGCCGCGCTCATCACCTCCTTCCTCGCCGCAGGGTTGACGTCCGACTCGCGAACGTTCTCGAGGAAGAACCTGATCTCCTGCCACGAGATCCGGCCGGAGGAATTCGTGTCGATGAGCTGGAATAGCGTGTGACAGCCCCGGCCGGTCGCTACGTACCCGTCCCAGCATTCCTGCTGCAGCTTCGCGATGATTGGTGTCATCGTGCTGGCATCGCCAAGGCGTGAGTAGATGAATTCCGACCCCGCCTTCTTGGGCGAATAATATCGCTCTTGTTGGCGCTGTTGGGACGGCGGGCGGTGGGCGGCGATCGAGCCCACGGCGGGCGGCAGTCTGCCGCCCCTTACGGATACCTGCCGCCCAAACTTGGTTGAGAGCCGACGATATTGAAGCATGTCGAAAAGTGCCGCGCTACTGGGATTTTTTATTGTGACGTCTAAAAATTATGTGCCACTTAACACATGTGTCAAAAGAGAGAGAGGGTACTTCAAGGTCCTCTCCACGTAGGAATTAATATCAGTTAGATTTGTACATGAGTAACAACAGTTCGCCGCACGCATCGCAAGCGCAGCCAACAATGATGAAGCTTGACGTGAGCACCAGCGATTTTCAATTTCGCCCTTGGCAGGTCTCAAAAAGTGGTGAAGAATAATCGCGGAGGCCCAGGATTTGCTAGGTAAATAGGTAATTCTTACATATCTCTAGAGAGGATTAGTTCTACTTCCTAGTGCGGCCACTCTTAAAAGGTTTTATCAATGTGTTCTTCCCCCAATCATTCTTGCACTTAAAAAGCTACCATCGTGGTCTCGCTCTCGGCTTTGAAAAATTGTCCTTACAGTGTTATGTCTAATATCCTCATAAGTAGGTTTCTTCATATTCAACTGCGACGTAGATATGGATATGCTGTCGTTTGATGCGGTTAAACCATCTCGATCCAAACCTCAATCTTTCCCGGAGATCGACTCCATGAAATTTCGTAAGCCGTCCAAATCCTCATCCTGACTGGAACATAACCCCCGACACTTCCCCTCGTCCACGACCGTTGGTGTATACTGCATTTTTGGCAGTTCCACAGTGGACAACTCCTCGACGATGGCATCCCTCGAATTGAAAGCAACGACAATGCTAAAAAGGAAGCCCAGAATGCCTATCGCTGCCGCGGGAACGAGTAGGGCCAGATTTCCATCGGCGGGAATTTCCCCAAACAGGGGAACCTGGACCGTGGGAACGTTCGCGGGCGTGGGTTCGTCGATGCGGGTCAGGCTGGCGATGAGCGGGTCCACGCCTCTCGCGGGAGCGCCGGCGGGTGTCGTCTGCTGCTCTGATCCTCGCGGCGGCACCAGTCCCTGTCGAAACTGCTCTTCCATCAGCACCCGATTCATCATTTCTTCCTCCGATGACAGGCCGAGCGCGGTGGTGGTGGTGCCGACGGAGGGGCGGCGACGGGCGACGGCGCAATCGCGGCGCATCGGCGTGACGTGCCTCTTCATTTGAATGGTGGGAGCAGCTCGAAATGCACTCGTAGGAGCGCCGAGCGCACCCAACGAGACAATCGCCGCGCAGAGACGCAGAAGGCTTGGCATAAAGGCCATAATCATCGTTGGTATGGTATCTGTGGAGAGAGAGACAAGGGAAAGGTGAAGTGTGCGGGGTGCGCGCGGTGCGGAAGGTAAAGAGTGAAGGTAAGGTGTAAAGTCTCCCCTGGTAATGTATGTACGAATGTAGGAGTGAATATTTTTTTGTGGGTGACGCTCATCGCGACCTCGACGAAGCTACCTACTACTTAAGTAGATACTAGATGATACAGTACGATACTTCTTTCCTCAAGCGTGGCCCGAGCCCCGACCGCCGCCAACCGCCAAGATGAAGTCCCCAACAGCACTCCTCGGTGCCTTCCCCCTATTCTTGGGAGGCGTCCTCGCTGCGTCATCCGAAGTTGGCAAATCCTATCATATTTATCACAAACTCGGCAACGAATCAACAATGACGTCGCGAGGCACGATAATAATCGCCCCAACGGACGCGGAAGTTGGCCTGGTCGCAACCTTTCATCCAGACAATTCCGCCCAATTGGATACGGTTTCATTTGATGCCATGGTGGATAGCGGCGCGCTCTACACGGTCGTAGTTTTGGAAGGGGGGGGCGAGAAGATGCCATCCGTATCCTCCTACCCGCCGTCGAAAAACACACATCACGTTTCCGCGTCGGTGCCGGGCTGCTCGATCCGTCGTTCCAATCTCAGGGAGGAAATCGGGCTTTCCATCGGCCCCACGGGCAAGCTGCTGGGGGTTTCCTATCGGCCCGTGATCTCTCCGTTGGCGCCGAAGACTTGTCAACAAATAATGCCACTCTCCGAGAAGCCCGAGACGATATTCGGTAGGAAGGGAGAGGGCGAAGGAGACATAGGCTCCATGCCCTTCAAAACCACGGTGTACTTCGACTCTCACAAACCCATGATGGCGATCCCCACCGTCCTGCCCCAAACGCGCCCTCCTCCCGGGTTGAAATGGTACCGTCGAAACTCGAAGAACAATCCCAGCCCGCCGCTCGGGGCTGAGGGCGGGGGGATCCCGGGCGTGGACGACGAACCCCCCGGCTCGTTCAAATCAACGTGGCTGTACAAGTACTGGTACATCCTCGTGCCCATGGCGATCGTGTCCCTGTTCGGCGGGGGCGGCGTGGAAGAAGAAGAAGTGAAGACACAACAGACTGCTCCGTCCGGCGGCGCGACCGCTCCCGCGGGTGGCGTTCCTGCTGTGACTGCGGGAGGCGTTGCCACTGGAAGTGCCAAACAGAGAAGGGGAAAAAGAGATTGATGAAACAAAGAAATATCAAGGATAATCTAAATAATCATTTTTATGTACCATCCGCCATACGTGGATTAATCTCATCCGCTTGCTGAAAACCGCTGATAAATATTCTGCTCTGCTCATCTTTTCTTACTACTGGTGAGCTTAATCCTCAATTATAGGGGAGCGGCCTCGCTCCTACCTCCTCCCAAAATGTGGTCCGTTGGGTCGAACAGCATAATAGTGCGACGAGATACTTCCTTCTCTTCCTTAGACGTCTCAACAGGCTCGACCTTCGTCAACGAGAAATGATGATGAAAACTCTGTCATTTATTCAACTCCTTCGCTCTCTCCACTGCCTTCTTGGCGGCCTCGGCCGCGCGCTCCGTCAATTTGTATTCCTTATTGGCGTCCACGGCCTTGTCGATGCTCGTCTCGAGAACCTCCCCCACCGCCCCCAGCGCCTGCTTCCCCCCCTCGAGCAAATCTATCTCGTCGGCCAATTTCTGGATCTGTTTCGTCGTTTTAGACACGGTCTCCTCGATGCTCTTGAACGCCTCGGCGCTCTCTGAGTCGGAATTCTTCAATTCGCCGATGGACCTATCCAGGCTCTCCGACAGCTTGCCGAGGATGGCGTACTTGGAATCGAGCTTGGCGATCCAGTTGACCGTGTTGAGCGACGCCCTGCTTAGGGCCTGCACCAGTTCGTGCAATTCGCCGAGGTCGTCCTTTTTGGAGACGTAGTTGACCGCCGCGGCGGCCACGACCGCAAGCATGGGCGACGCGCCCAGCGCGAGGGCGAGGCCCCCCGCCAGCACTCCAGACGCGAACTCGACGTTCTCCCTGTTGACGGGGATGATCGCCCCCCCCGTCGAGGAAGCCGAGGGGGCCGCCGTCGCCTCCGCTTTCGGCGGGACGGGCGGGACTGGCGTCCTCGGTTCGACCTGGGAGGTGGCGGATACGGATGCGGATGCCTCGGCGCCCCTGTCGCTCGCGTTCTTCATGGCCACCATGACGGCCTCGGCCTTCTGCTCCGCGACCTTCTTAAGCTCCTCGGCCTTGCGCTTGGCCTCCTCGGCCCTCGCGCGCAGCTCCGCGGCCTTTTCGGTCGCGGTGGGCTCCGCCCGGAGGACGGCGGTCGACGATCGGTCGCGGGCGGATCGCCCGCTCGTCGTCGTTGTTACCGCGAGGGCGTTCGGGGCGAAGCTCGACGCGCGTTGCGAGTGCCCGGCGAAACAAAGCAGGTAGATTGCCGCCGCGAAGGCTGCTCGATGAACGGCCATGATGTGTTGCTAAGACAAAGAGCCTAAAAAAAAAATTGTGTTCGGTGATATGAAGAGTGTAGTGGCGTGGGGCAAGCAAGGTTGGTCCCATCCGACGAGGGGATGGAGGGAGGAGGGAGGAGTTCGACAATTATGATGATGTTACTCTCTATTGTCAGTACTATTCCTACGTCATCCAGGATCTTCCTCAGCAACCTCAACACTCAACACCCCCTTTTGTCTGGTGTTGAATTGGATAGGCACGATATCTAAGCAATGATTGGAGCCGCGTCCATGCGAGCCTTTAGCACTATCACGGCGGTAACTGGCGCCAACATTTTCGTGGTGAAAGAAGCTGATGCATTTCTGCCGCCGACGCCAACCGCAAACATCATCATTCGCCAGGATCATCGTGAAGCCTCGCTCTTCATGGGCAAGACGACGAAACCATCGATGAGAGAAAGACGGAAAAACAGGGCCAAAAGGCAGCCTGGTTTCCAAATCGATCGGGGGTCACTGAGCGATTTTTCCCCGGTGGATGAAGTGGTGGTAGCCACGTCTACTACTCTGGATGGAGATAATAGGTTGGGAGTGAAAGATGATGAATCGCAAGAGATCGCGACGAAGGCATCCTCTCTCATAGAATCTCAACGCAAGAGTGTCGAATGTTTGGCGTTCATTCGCAAGAGAGTAGAAGAGTCTTTTCCTGTAAATGATGCTGCCAGAGCGATTGTCGACCGTGGATACTTTGCATATGACGGATTCCTCTCTTCCGGTGATGATGAGGCATTCGGTGATGAATTGCTATCTCAGATGGTAAATGAATGCTCGGATATGTTATCTAACGACAAGCTCACGCGTGATACTACTCGCCTGGTTGATGGAGAGTACGTGGCAAATATCATTGGAGGCGAAGCATACGTTGATTGCCCCCGTCTCACAGAGTACGTGGTAAGCTTAACTCGACATTTGCCACCACTGCTGAACAATGCATTCGATGATTTGGCCGCTTCAGATATCTCCGAACTAGATGCAACTGCCAGCATGGCCACACTGAGAATGTACGATCGCAAAACCATGATGGGCGCCGATACTGATGATTATCACAAAAGCGTCAGACCTTTTGGCGTCATATGTGGCGATAATGAAGGAATTGAAAATGATACTCGGCGTCTAACGGCAATGTTATTCCTTTCGTCTAATGATTGGGATGCATCAAGATGTGGAGGCGGAGTAACAGTTGAAAACGGAGAGCGGTTGACGGCTATTCGGGATAGAATAATAATTCTCAGAAGTGACACTTGCTCTCATTGTCAGGAACCGTGGAATGGAGAGGATAAGGCAGGGTTGGAGCAGGCAAGCTGTGTAGTTGTGCATTTTGTGAAACGGATAACACCGGTTTAGGCCATAGGTCCAAGATGGGTTCGACTTTTACACGATGCAGTGCTCAAATGCAAAACTATGTCATTTCAATGGAATGCAATCCCATATTTTGTGTCGGAGATTGGTCTTCTTCTCCTCCTTGCTGCGTGCGGGGCTTTGTTGCGAAATAGTTCCCTATTCCTAATGAAACACTTCCCAACGCCACAATCGCTGCTAACACTCTATATAACATTCTACCCTCTAAGAACCCACCGATGCAGAGCCCTGTGCCTTGCCCCAGGCTGATTATCATTGACATGAATCCTTGACCACTTGATTCATACCCCTTTGGAACCCATTCATCAGCGAAAGCGACGCTACTCGTTACTGCAAAACCAATGGTTACTCCGTGCAACGGTTCAAGGAACAGCACTAGATAAGGGTGTTGTTGAGGAATGAATGAGTATCCAATTACTCGAATGATGTATGCAAGACAGCCTAGTTGCAACATTGTCGTGGATCCCAACCGCTCGAGAAAGTCCGGGGCAAAGTGAAACAGTGGGAGCTCAAAAAGCACCGTCACAAGAACTGTCAGGCCGCACATCATGGTCGAGCCGCCGAGGAATTCGAAGTAGATGAATATCAGAGTTTCCACTACGGACATCCCAACAGATAATGCGAAACATGAACCTATGAATGATGCATTGAAAATTGATCCATTTTGAAATAGAAGTCGCACGAGATCCGAGAAAGCAAGGCGATTGATAGTGTCATATTCATTGATCCCATCGTTCTCAAAGCTAGATTTGCTTTTGTACCTCCTCTCATTCTGCGACTGCGTTCTGTCAGCCAACTCGGCACCTTCGTCTTTGTCATTGACCCCCGCGTATTGGATTGTCGAACTCGATTTAGCATAAATATGGATTGCAATCATACATCCGACAAAGGAGAGCATCGTTGTTCCGTATATGATCCCGAATCCAAATAGATCAATAAATGGACCCAATGCCACGTGCGAAATCCCCCATGACATCGCGCCGTACAGTCTCTCCTTTCCGAAATGATTCTTGTCCGTGCCCTCTCGCTCCAATTGCGCCAAGGTCAGACCATCTAAAGCCAGCCCGCATCCGCCCGTGCCCAAGACGAAAAGGATACGTAGGATCAAGTGGTAAGCAAACAGCGGCAGTGGGAGGTTTGGTCGAGAGTATCCCTCGCGATGTCGCCTGCATTTCTTCCATCGGTCCCTTCGCTCCAATGCGCAGAAGCGTAAAGGCTTCCAAGACCATGCAACAATGTTGCGAAGGTGCTAATCAGCAGTCCGAGCGACATGATCCGCAGCCTTCCACCATTATATTTTCCTCCCTCGGATGATGACGCCTCCCAGGAATCGGCCAGCCCCCCAAGCCAAGGTTTGCACAGGCTGGAAGCTATGAGCTGTACGGCCATTGTAGCGCTGATCATCCAGTTCTCAGTAAACTTCAATTGGTGTTCAAGGAAAGTTGCGGTGAATCGTCCACCGGATAATGAATAGAACACGAATGTAGCGAAGTAGAGGACTCGAGGTCGCATCATTGCGCTATTGTACATGGATTTCATACACAGGGTTACAATACTCCTATCACCCCGTTCTTCCTGGAAACGTTTAAGTTGCAAATGCTGCGTATGCTGCCACCGCCAGCCGCTAATGGTAAATAATGGATCTCTCACTATTATTTATTTCTATGACAACGGCAAAGCATTTCAAGTGAGATCGATTGATTGTTTGCGGAAGCCAACCGAGACGACCTAAGATTATTAAGAGCTGCGTGAGGGAGGCGTGAGGCATGTGTAGGTAGAGAAGTATAGAGATAGAGAACAATAATACGTACGTATGTACATCATAGGAGAGGGAGAGATCTGGCGGGAGAGGCAGCGCCTTTTTTCTACTCTGTGCTGGTGGGCCTGATGTGAGAAAAGAGAAGCGTCAATATGATATCCCACGAACAGTAAGTAAGGAGCACTACTTCATGTGCTTCTCGATTTTTTCTTCTTCGCAGAGGCTGCCGATGATCCCTTCTTCCCTCCGCCCCCCTTCGCCCCGCCCGCGGCCCATCCCCAAAATTTGCTCCCGACCTTCAACTCCGTCCCACATCCCGCATAATACTCCTCTAGAGGTAGCATGACAACATCCAACATCAATGGGAAGCAAAAAGATAGACTCGCCTACTACGGTGAAGTCATGCTGAATGGAGTAAGTGGTGGTGGGCCGTCAATCCTGGCGAACCAAAAGAAGAAGTCCTACCGAGCCCGCGGCTGTAGGGGAGGCGCGAGGCGCGGCAGGAGGAACCACACAGTAAACCATGAAAATGAAGAAAATGATCCACGACGTTTGAATGAGATTTTAGAAGAGAAACCATTCAACATTCATGTACGCGACGGGGGTTTGCAAAATCTCAAAGTCTATGACGCTTCCAACAATCGTTATACTGATGAACATACCAGTGGCGACGGATCAGACGAATCCAAATCGAATTCTCACGTTCATTGTCAGAAAAAAATGCGGACTCTTCCCATTCTGCCGAATAGTATTGGTTTGAGCATCCGCCAAGGAGGAGCCAATGGATATACATCAAAAACTTACTCAGAAGCCGAGCTTTTGGGTCAATCACATAATCGCACCAACACTGGCCGCGATCCAACAACGAATCTCCCAGGCATAACTTGTAGCATTTCTCCTTGTGGCATGAAAAAGTCAGGTATCTCTGCTATTTCTAGACCTGCTTCCGCTCCGTCTGATGGCAATGATGGGAAAACTGCTGTAGGATTCAGCTTCTTTTGCATTTCGCCTTCTTCTTTTTTATCTGGGCGAAGAAAGGCAAAATAACAGAGGCTTAGCATCTTGTTTAGGGGATTAGACATACTTGCTTGATGGTAGTAGGACAAACGCCAATCACCAACTTGGAGTCAACTCATAACCACAAAGGGGAATCACATCTCGACACAAGCCTTGGTTTCAATTAGGAAGATAAAATGTACTAACATTTATCATTTGCTTAATTTTTCATCCTGACTTGATCACGTCATCATGGGAATGAAGAATCATTAGCACATCATCAGCGGGAGACGGAGTAGTGAATCCAAGGATCGTCTCTTATCTGGTGTCGAGTATTTGGACGGTCATTAGATCCATTGAGGTCTTCATGGGGAATTCTAGTCCAACATATTGTCGCACAATGGTGTATTCAGGTAACTAGGGCATAAGAATTGAGTATCAATGAATTCTTTCTCTACATTAATGTCTGTCGCACTGGTTGCTATCTTTATCGCATCCGTCGTGGCCGTGAAGCTCGTAAAAGACAATTGTTTGAACAAGATGTAGTAAGACACGCGCCAGACATAAAAAAGAGTTAATTGTGATCAATCATGGTGAATATTACCTTGGAACAATGATCTACCTATCACTTGCATATTTTTCAATTAGGTTAATCTGAGTACATAGGTATCCGAATCAAGAATCAAAGTATACAGAAAACAACGCAGACAGAAATCCGTCATTCTGATCTTATTATTTCTGTCGCTTATTAAAAGGTTAGCGCAAAGGCATTTTCCACAAAAATGCATTCATGAACTAACCACAGTCCTTGACGAGGAGGACAACGTTCTTGTTGCATCGTCCTTCAGCGTGTATGGTGGAACGGTTATCAGGCGGTCGCATTGATTGTACAGTTCGATAATGCAGCTAAATACGATACTTACCAAAGGAATGTACGATTATCACCCTTTGATGGCGTGACTTTTATCAGCACCGTCTGCATGGCACCTCGAGTCATGGTAGCTGGAATTATCGGACCGACACTTAATACGATGTATTCCTTTGCATTCGCCATTGAACCAAAGGTCGGATTGGACGCGAACAAGATAAAATCTTCCACGCTACCCCCCAATGCAGCGCGGCATCTATCGGAGCTGAAATCGAAGCAAACCTCTAAGCCCGAATTTTTCCTAGGGCTGTCATTTTGTAGCAGAGCATCCATGCAGGTTGTAGCGACGTCTCGGGCGTTCATGTCAGCATGCAGCGTTGTCAATAAAGAATCGTCAGCGATGTCGGACGAAATCGACTGCTGCGGATCATTGTCATGTTGTGCGGATAGCCGCGTTGTGATGAATGGATCGCGTGATACACGGCTGGTGTAGGTCACCTGAAAGGCCAGGCATGCACGTAAAGATGTCACCCAACACAAATAACTACCATATTGAAGGGAAAATCCGACTGCTCTGTGTTTCATCTTGCACGAGGATCGCACGGGACTTATTGCCGGGCCTTATCACCTGGCAAGCTCTGGAAACACACTCACGGCCAGGAAGTCGGAGAACACTCCTTTCTACCTCGCCTGTAAGCGAGCTCTCTGATCTCTCTTTTCTACGAGGAGGGTGATGATTGATGTTTGAGGATGGTTATTACGCGAGAGCGGAAAAAAATGGGAGACGTGTATCTCAAGATTCTTCATGACTGCTTATCTTACTAATTCCTTATTTCACTACTACAGATTATCGAACAATTGAAATTTTTGTCACGGCTTGAGGGTTTTTTGTAGAATTTGCAGTAAATCTCGTCCTGGGGACAAAAATCTTTTTTGGCTGTAGAATTGGTGATTTTGTACCGATTCCAACGTTTCGACTGCGACACCCCCGTTTCGACTCGTGCCCTCTTACATACCTTTGTTTGCCTCCAGGAGCAGATTTACAGCAGTCTCGACACCTCCCTCCCTCGATCTCGGCACAACGACAGCATCCTCGTCATGCAGCAGCCGAGTGAGGGGAACGCTGATACAGAAAAATTACATCAAGAGCTCATCCTCCAGTGCTCTCCATAGTCACCATCCCATCCCCACCCATGTGGAATAATAATGCCTGTCACACTCCCTCCTGCTGGTCACGGTGGCCCCGGTTGCAAAGGTGGACGCGGTGACCGTACTGGACGGTCCTCTACCAAATCGTGAGCGCAATCCCATGCTCATTTCAAACTTGAGTAATTCCACCCTCGTGGCGTCATTATCTCCTCTCCCTTTGGCTCCAGAAGAGCCACTCACTGCTTCTGCTCCTGCTGATGGAACCCTTGCCCAACAATATACCAATGACGTTGCTGCATCCGCCCATGGATCTGCACCTCCACATCATCCAGCCGGTGCCGGCTCCGCCCTCTTGATTGGATCCTCCACTGCTGCTGCCGCACTCACAAAAGCAGCAATGATGATTAATATTCTCTCCAAGAATGATTCATCCAAGAATAACCAAGCATACTCCCTTGATGCGATCAAGGGGATGCGGGACCAGATCACTTCCCTTGAGAAACCGATTCTTGCCACTGTCCAGGCAGAAATGCCAGGTTCTTTTTCCGCCATGACGAATCTACTGCATCTTCCCAACACGCAAAGGGTTAATAAGTGGGGTCACGCTGAAGCTCTTGTGAAGATTTGGGAGCTCTTCAGGGAGATCTCTACTCTTGTTGATGGCAGCTTTGTTGGCCACTACACGAGGCATAGCAATGAGCTCAACAATGATCTTGATACCTTTATTGGTATCATGACCAGCGTCGAGCAGCTTGCAGATGAGGAGCTGGGGAGGAAGATTGATTCGGCACGAAGCGTCAAGTCCATCCCCTTTCCAGTAGGGGAGAAGGAGCGCAAGTACATGTCTCCCGGCTTGTCAGTGAACAAAGCTGAGTTTCCTCATTGTGCAGCCTGTGGGCATTTTTTCATCAATCATCCCCCCTCAAATGAAACTGCCAAGGTGGAAAACGACATTTTGCAGCCGCAGTACCTTGATACCATGAGCAAGATCACAGCATGGATGGCCAATAAAAAGCTTCCCCAGCCGGTGTGTCCAAAAACTGGGAAGCTGTTGATGAAAATCTCCCCACCAGTGTTGATGAAGAAGCACGTTAGGTGCCACTGCTCACAGCTTCGTTTCAATTGGCGCACGGGGGACAAGTGTCCAAACGATTGTAGAGGTTACGAGAAGGGAAAATGCCCCGTCTGCCGGTGCACTTGCTCCCTGTATGTGACTGAAGACCAGTACCGTGAGATTTCCATTCTCGCTAGCATGAGCAAGGATGGTGCTGCTGAAATGACTCCAGAAGATGATGCTAGGAAGTTCATTCTTGATTCTCTTGGAGTTGGTGCGATGCAGCGTCAAATTACTGCGGATACATTTAATAAAATGACAAATGATGGTGACCTAGAGTTGCGACGAGGTGCTGATGGTGGGGTAGCATTCCTGTCAAACGTGGTGAATGCAGGCGGGCTGGCACAGGAGTTGTTTATTGTCCAAAACCCTCCATTGCAGCAGGCAGTGTCTTTCCTGCGTGATAAGCCGAATCATGTTGCCCATCCACGTGGAAAAACATGCATCAATCTCGGAGGCGAGACAGTGGATATGCGTACCTTTGGCAAATCAGCATTGTTGAATGCTGCTGGCAAACGCATCACTAACAACTGCCTCACTGGCAATGTTCAATCTACACCATTGGTGTTATCTGTTGATGACAATTCTTCTGGGGAGGAGTCTCTGCAGGTTGTTGGAGTTACTCCAGCATTGCAAGTTGTTGATCAAGCTGTAGCTGTTGGCAAGCCACTGAAAGCTATTGATCCAGCTCTTGATGGTAAGGTGGATCGAGTGCGAAAGAGGGCAGGCGAACTTGCTTTTGCTGGTGATGCTCAAGCAATGGAGCTATACAAGCGTTGTGTTCCAGGGTGTGATCTTGTCACCTCCATTTGCCGTGATTTTCCAGAGAAACTCACGCAGGACATTGTCACTGTGGCTAAGGCCATGATGACTCCACCTGAGAAGACTCGTTGAGGTGTAATAAGTTGGATGGCTGAATACAAGACACTTGAAATGTCTTGTCAGTAGCGGCTGTTCTTACTTTACATGTTGTAACATTCATATTAGTATTCCAATTTTATGCAATCAATATAATATTATGTATCTAAATGTTAGTGTTTTATTAGTTGTCAGGGAAACCGACATGAAAGAAATACTTCTGAAAGCCCTCCATGTCATTGATTATCTCATCCAATCGATTCGTGAGTTGACCAAGTTTTGGATCTCATTAAAGAACATGAGGAGATGTGTATGTATTGTATTGAAAACATACTCGATTGGTCCATCAACAGACCAATAGGGAGCGCGAAATAGATAACGGTGGCCTGCTCCAGTGATCAGGTTAAGAACCATTGGGTTCTTGTGGGAGTTTAAGTTGTCCATCGTGAAACAAATGGAATGCCCAGGGTGGTCGGTTGCCAACCCAGCAATAACCCTCTGAAAAAAATATAAATACGATAGACATCCGTCCCTCCCTCTTCCTGGGGCCAAACATCATGCCACTCCATGTTGTAATTTCTGTCGGCCGAGATGGCCATCAAACAATTTACCTTTTTATCGCGGTTGTACTCCCCCTTGAGGTAGCATCGAAGCCACGACACGGTCTTCCCAAAATTGGGATTAGTGTCCTCAATTTTAAAGCCCGCCTCATCCACATCAATCATATCCTGTGTCTGAATGTCTGCTCGACCAAGCGGATAGTTCTGATTCCAGAATACATACCTCTTGTGCTTGTTCACAGCCAGGTTTGCTCTCTTACATGTTGTCGATGATGCCTTCCTCCTCAGACCAAGTAAATGCTCCGCATCAATCACTGCAGCAGGACTAAATGGCACACCCATCGCTGGATCCATATTATACAAAAAAGCCCTAACTTTGTCGATTGTAGCAGAGGGATTGACCACACGAAACATTGCAAGATACACAAACGATTGTCCCCTCACCATCCTCTCTGCCTCGTGATTCCCTGACTTTAGTTTGGCACGACAGTGCCCAAGCTCGTTATACTTATTGATGTAACTCCTGCACGATGAGAGTGATGGATAAGCGTGCACAGCGCGAAGATTATTAAGCTCTTCGGTATCCAACGGAATACCAAGCTGGTAACGCATAATGACATCCAGTCGGAAATCGTCGGAATACGGGTTACCCGCATGGCTTGGATGTTTCTTCTCCCCTGCAAATGTTCCTCGCGGCGCAGGAAGTAGGGGGAGATAGGGAAGCTGAGGGGGGGCGTTAATATTTGCCATTGCAGATGAGGGGGCAGGTGGCTGATTGTTACAATGTCAGCATTGGCGGTGGTCTGCGGCATTAGGGTTAGGGTTAGCGGCCAAGGACGTTTATATGAAAGATCAAAAAAATTGAAGTGACTCGTTGTCCACAAGCTGAGGGGTTGGAGTCTGAGGGGTCAGAGTCTGAGGGGTCAGAGTCTGGGAAATGCGTACGAATCAGTACGAAATCACCAAATCTACAGCCAAAAAAGATTTTCGCCCTCTGGAA
>JALLAZ010000257.1:0-18314 GCA_036939755.1 Stephanodiscus triporus
CATTCGGAGGGAAAGCCAAAGCTTGGTGAAATTCAAATTCCTGTGCTGACGGTTTTGACGAAGTCATAGTTGGACCTTATGAATTTCTTTCTTAGTCAGCTTAATACTATCATGTATTTGCCTATTCATCCAAAGACCTAGGCTTCCTTTGGGAGCTGGTGTAGACGAATGACAAGAAATGAATGATCATGGATCAGACATGCACGGTCGATAGAAATATGCAATGAAAAAATCCTCCTCATCAAAATGGGGGCGGGTGCAAGGGATCAATGAAAGTGGAGGTCGAATCCAAAGGGTACTCAAGCCCACGGTCTTGAATTCACGTACTCTTCTTGGGCTTTGGGCCCGTTGCATCACCGAGGAGGTGCGCAAATTCCGTAGGCAACTCAGCTTTATACTTCTTCATGGTCTCTTCGTCATCAAACCAAAGATTATTAGTTACATTGCAGTGCTTGACGATTTCGTTCTGGTCTTTTTCCTTGATGGATTTCCAGGTAACAACATGAGCGAACTTGCACGCCTGCTTGGGCTTGTCGCCTGCCTTGCCCTGCAAGCAAAACTTGCTGCAGAGAGGTACCTTCAAAATATTGGGGAAAACTTTGTGATCTTCGATGCCATCCTTTGCATGAAAGAGGCCAAGTTTAGTGAAGTCCGTGTTTGTCTTGCCGAGAGTCTTCTTAGGCTTTTTCTTCTCGGGCTCTTCTTCATTCGGTTTCGCAATTCCGGAAGAAGCCGGAATTATAGCCAAGGAAGCAGCCTTGATCAGCTTAAAACTCTCGATTATCCCACGAGCAAAAGACGGAACATCAGTTGGAACAGAGTTTTTGGAAACGTACTCTTCCATTTTGATCATGAAGGACGAAGCGTACTTGATGGCGACATTGAGATTCTTGATGTCAAAAGTTGACTTGCCTAGCTTGATCGAGTTGGTATTCTTGTAATTCGACAAAAACTGAGCCAAGAGTATGAAAACGTGATGAAGTTTTTGCATAAAAATAAAATGCAAATGGGCTAGCTGGGTGATATTTCTGAGGTACCAGCGCTGGAAGGATGGGCTGTGGATGCATAAAGTGATCTTGATTGCAAACTCATGGAGGATAGGATAACCCCCTTTCTGAACATCGATCATAGACCTGATTATGCCACACAAGTTCGCGCAAACTTTAACAATATCATCGATGTTATTAACGCATCCGATTCCCTCGATGGTGGAATTCATCTTGGTCCTCTGGGATTCATGGACCTTGAATTCAATTTTGTTACGGGCATTCGCATCACGAATACACACAGCGTTGACCAAACTGGCATCGCTCTGAGGTGCAAATTGGAAGACATTAATTTCTGTAGATTTGTATGCCGTGGCACCATCCAAGTCGGTGTATTGGAATCGGGCGTTCAATAATCCGGTGGAGAATTTCTTGTCAAAATGGGTCATCAACATGTGCGAGTACAATGAGTTGAGTTGGTCAATCTTGTTGTCGGGAACTTCATTGAAGATGGTTTGGAACATATTGCTCAGTTGGATCGCACGCACTGAAACCGGTTCATCAAGGATGTTCTTCATCTCCGTCGTGAAAACTGGTAGCTTGGGGTTTGCCAACTTTTTATCTTCCCAATCGCAATCGGCCACAACGAAAAAGAGGCAGAGCATGTCCGCTTGGAGTTTAACGGCTTTCAGATTGGCTTGCTCCTCTTCCGACCGAATGATGATTTGCTGGGGACCCCAAACTTGACCCGGGTGCATTTGCTGCATTGGTGGCATCCAGTTAGGCTGCTGCTGGGCCCAAAATTGCTGAGGGAACGCTGTTGAAAAGGCTGTTGCTGATGTGGAAAAGGTGGCTGCTGTTGTTGCTGCTGGAAAGGCTGCTGCTGCTGCTGTTGCTGCTGAGGAGGCGGCTGAACGGCAGCAGGTTGCTGGTTCAACTGGTTGTTTACCAGAAAAATGGCTTCAGATCCATCATCGTCGTCGCTTTTGATTGGATCGATGCGAGCAGCAGGAGTGGGGTTACGAGCAAAGTAACCACGGAGGACGTTCAACTCTTCTTCAAACTTGTTGCTTGCTGCACGAGAAACTTCAATGAAAGGAGGATTTGGGGAAAGATAGATGGACCGAATTCCTTTTGTGGCAGCACGGATAGTGCCAGCCCGTGTTTCCTTGGAGGACATAATTTTTTGGAAAACCGCGATGTGTTGTTCGTCGGTTTCCTGTTGCTCAAGTGTACCAACAATCAGCTTGGCCCAGGATTTATGGGTAGCAGAAATTGAAGCCATGTTTTCAACAAAATCTTCGAGCGACGCATGATTATTAACCAAGCTAGCTCCAAAAGGAATCGGAGCTAAAAGGGGGAAAGCACAAATGGCAACATCCCGAGGGGCAATTTTGAAAACAGTTCCCGCCCTGAATTCATCAGGGATGGCAATCTCGGGGCGAATTTCTTCTGGGATCTCATCCATGTTCTGAACATTATACGCTGATCCAATACTAGGACCATCGATCTTGATGAAAGCAGGTTCATTTTTCTCGTCGTTAAGGTTTCCCACAATGGCAACAAAAGAGCCATTCTTGGGACCAAATACTGGAATGGTTTGTAGATGATGACGAGTTTGGAGGTGCAATTAATGCCGACGAGGGTGGCGACTTGTGGGGAATCCTGATCAATTTTGGCAAAATCTTCCTTCGTCCACGTAAGCCATTGCGGTAGGCCGGGGTTTGGGGAAGGCTTGGAATTCAGATAGCTAGTTGGCATCTGTGTAGAGTGTTTGTAAAAAATGGGGAATCTGTGAGCGATTTCACGGAAGGCGAGATCTCGGAAGCAAAGGCAACCGGCTGTTCGAAGGGGGAAGCCCAACGATCCCGATGGTCGAATTACTTGAGGAAAACGAAGATAATTCTCGACAGCGCTGCTAGTCGACCGATGGGGAAATCATTGGATTTTTAGTCGGATTGGAAAATCCTCGACGGCTAATGCCAATCGGCCAACAGGGAAGCGTCGGACTTCAAAAAATGACACAGTCTCACTGGAAAGCGAAGGACCAATCGTTCGATCATAGTGGCATGTAATGCCAATCTCTGGAAGAATCCAAACAAGGGGGTATTTACCTTGTGAAAACAAAATTGCGATGCAATGGATTACTTCCTATTGGCTGTCGATGAGGATCGAATTAATTCTAAAAAACAATGAGAGCTGAGGGAGATGCAGCAGTAGCTGCCAAGAAAATGTGAGGCTGCGGCAGCCCGAATTTTAAAGAAATTCTTTCAGCACTGGCCAGACCTCATTTTCTACTTAGATCGGAATAACTGTCCTTTTTATTTAAAGGGGAAAATTCCTATGCGACAGGAAAAGGAGCTCACTTTTTCTAAGTGAGACCATCTGTATTAGTTTCACAGAACTTAACTCTTTCAAAAACTAAAACACAACAAGTAATCCCATTCCCATCGACCTCGCCGTGCCTTATACTCGGCTACTGAAGAGTTACTAATCTCCAACTGAGCTAAAAAAAACTGGGCGCAATCTGTGCCCGTATGGGTAACGAAGCATCAGCAACGCACACAACAACCAAATAGTAAATGGGACAAAAGGGAGAGATATGGAGGAGGAGGAGATAAAGGAGGCATTAGAAGAGGAGGAGGAGGTGGAGGTGGAGGTGGAGGTGGTGGAGGAGGTGAAGGTGTGGTGGAGTAGGAGAAGAAGGAGGAGGGGGGATAAAGGGGAACTCTGAAAATATCAGTACCAATTCCTACATAGTCACTACGAGTACCAAGTACCTACTTTCCCACCCTTTCTTAAGGTACATGCCCGCAGATAATGGTGTCCGCTTCTGTAGTAGTCTCAAAATCAAAATATAACTTAGACTGAGAATCACACCCCAATACTTTATATGCATCCTCATCCAATCCATGGCAACAAATGCATATCCTCTAGAAGTATCAACATGGGGCCAAATCACTAGTTAATTTGAGAATTGAGTTAGTAGGATGAAAAAAACAAAAAAACCTGTTTTGGCCCATTATGGAAGGGATGCAATGATTTGTTTTCATTTTTTGATGACTATTGTCCAGCACATCATATCTACAATGAAATTTATTTATTTCAAAATTCTCCAGTGTATCCAGACTCTTGCCGTTGACTGGTTGTGATCCTAGCTGGAGCACTTTTCTACGGTACTGCAACATTTCAAAAAACTAGTGTATAAATTTACTGCACCTTTAAGTACTAACTACTTTTCGTACCAATATAGCGCACACTGGTACTCAAAAATGCATATTTTTGCTCCGCAAAATTAAGGCCAAGCCTAACTCCACCCCCCCCATTTTACTGCCGCTCCACTGTGCATTGCTATTTGTCAGCCGGGCTTGGGGGGGAAGCAGTTTTGCATTAGTTATTGCATTAAAGTGGGGCAGATTATCACCCTTGGTTGGGTGCTCTTCTCTACAAAATGGGTAGTAAAGTACGCAAGCCACAACCCAAAACATCACCACACAACACACAACACACAACACACAACAACCAACATGAGCCAGTGCCACCCTAGCCTCATGTGGCTTTGGCCCTCTCCCTCCATGGGTAGGCCAGCAGCACCACCCCAACTCATGGCACCGCCGCTCCCTATGCTGGGCCCATGCAAGGCACACACCATCGGCTGCACTCTCACCGCCTCTCTATCCCTTGTTTGGGGCATTGAAACCCACTCAGTCAACCCCTTATGCAGAAGCTCCCAGGGTGGAGCGGCAGGATAACCAATAGCCATGTCGCTGGACTGGCGACCGGCTCCACCATGGGTTTTTTTGTACATGTCTACCCACACGTAGACTTGTACCAAAAAACATCCCAAACATTACAAACTGCTCCAGCTAGGATCACAACCAGTCGGTTATTCTACTTAAGTAAATTTTAAATCAAAATTAGAAATCTGCTAAAAGTATTTTGGAAAAATTGACATTCTGTTAAAGGTGCTTTTTCCTAAGTAACTACGATCAACCATATCTCAGCCAAGAATAATGATCACCAGACAATGCCCCACCAGGCAGGAAACTTCTTCTTTGTTTACCTGCCCAACACCAACAATAGTCACAGTGGGAGAGAAGCAAAATTCTCGATTTCCAGGGACCTGATAGTAAATTGAGGTCAAATGTACAGTACAACATCCACCAATTTCATGATATCCACGACCTGCGGCAAAATTTGCCTCTCGACAATGATTGTCAGTCAACATCAACGTGGAGTCATTCCATCTTCACGCCGTTCAGGACTGCCATGCCTATAAAGCCTTGCCATCAGCATCCGTGTCTCACTTATTCATTCTCTTCGTCACATCACCTGGTCAGGGTTAATGGGTGTCTTGCCATCCATGTCCCATGCCACCGCCTTGACCAGATGTGCAGCCAAAAAAGTGGCCCTGAGATAACAGCCAATCCTCTTATTGACATGATTCAAAGCGCAATAGCTCCCATACACACTTGTTAGCCATCTCAAGTTCAATTGCACTGAGATCAATAAATCAAATGACAAAAATGACCCCCAAATGAAACCTCTCTCTACCATAGAGAAGAAAGAGTAAAGGTGCTGCAATAGTAAATGCTTGATTATTCTACAAAAGAGTAAGTTTGATGATCTGGCTAGACAAAAATTATTGTATAATTATCGTTTGGATGCCTTACTGCTATTGCTTTTGATGCAAGAATGAAATGAAATACTCCTTTCCCCTGCTGTCCGTGGCAACTTTTTGGGCGTCCTCTAGATAATCTAAATACACTGGCCCCTCTGTGATGGCATTCTCATCACTCGGATCCCTCGGAACGAGCAACGGGTACCACTCCTCTGGACCCGTAATCTGTAAATCTGCCTTCCTACCAAGGCGCGCTTTGACTTTGTTCTTGGCCAAGACGAACGCAATGCTCAGATCTTCCATGTTATGGTTACCCCACATGGAGTGTTCTTCATAAATTTCGCAACGGAGATTGCGGCCGAAACTCGATTTGAGTTCGTGGACCAACCACGAAGAACGAACGAAAATAAACGGGAACAAGTTAGATTGGTAGAAATCTTGGTAATTAGGCGACCGTAGCATAGTGCTGCGCGTATAATGAGTCGCCTCTTCGTAGAATGCCACCTGTGCTCGAATTTCCTTTGTCTCTGCAATGCCCAACCTCTTCATGATAAGTTGTGCAAGATTCTTGACGCCATTATTATCACCTTTTTGCCTAATCTGGTTTGTGAAGAAGACAGATTTCCGTTGTGGTTGTGGTGGGAGCCAAATATCCTTAAGCTCCAGCGTCCTTTCATCGACGATCGTTATTTTCTCGCGACTATTCTTTGCAGGCAAAACCATATGATACATCACACCCATTGCTTGGTCTGTCGTGAGACTTGCTTGTTCATGATTTATGTACATTGCCTTCTCTACTCTTTCATTGAATAAAAGAGTAGGATTGAGTTTTGCCAGAGATTGTGCGTATTCGGTATACTGAGTCCCTGGGAGAGTCACGATGGTCCAAAGTCCGTATTTGCGCGATCCATTCCATTCATTCATGGGAGTATTCAACTTTAATTCGTTGCCATAAACCTCATTTGCCAACTGGCTAGAAACGGACACGAATGCAATCTTGCAAAAGGAATCTTCCCACTCCTGTCGCTTGGATGGGGCAATATGCGCCCTGATAGAAGCCAACTTGGTCCGCAGATCGACCGTGTATAGTACGTAATTACATTTTTGGGTAATCTCTTTCGTTGTTTCAATCACCTTATCCCATGGAGATGCTGAGCAAAGAGCACCTCCTCCCTGCCATCGGCAGCCCGACGCACAGGGTAATTCATGGTAAGACAATGTAGGCAAGCTGTCTTTTAAAAGGTCACGTAACTTCGTAAACGACGGCTTAGCTGGTGGAATACCAAAAGGATACATTTTCAATGCTTGCCATGCTAGCATAGATTTGGTCCCTTCGTGTAGCTTTGTCTTATGCGACCATCCGAGGAGGTTGAGATTGCGCTCGCTATCATGAATTGAAAGACCGGAACTGTGGACAATGGACGCAACATTATACAACCTTTGGTTGTCTTCCAGAAGATTGGTAGCAATTGGCCAAGTCTCGTTCGACTGAATAAGAGGAGGAAGATGGCCTTCAAATATTTCTTTCAGCTCTTTCATACTCGCGGTCATCTTTGATCCAATGTTCAATATAGTTGGACCGTTGGGATCAGTAAAGGGAATGTTGAAATCCTTCTTAAACTGCATTGCCGCCACAACTGCTGATGCAACGTCGTATACAAAGACCAACTCTTCCCTCGCTCCCAAATCGGCTCCTTCTCGTCTCGCTATGATACTTGACAGTTCGTACCTGTCTCTATCGCGATGAAACTTGGGCAGGCCAATATCATCCCCGCCAATGGCATTGCGAATGGTGCGCTCCGTTAAGTCGTTCATAAGCGAGCCTGGGCGAGAAAAGGGACCGAATACGAGTGGAACGCGAATTCCAGTCGAGTCGATACCATGATGGCGGTAATAAAAAGAAGCGATGACTTCTTTCAACAAACTTGATGTTCCGTAAACCGATGCAGGGCGTGGACCAGCGACGCTACTAGAATCACCAGCGCTGTGAAACAAAACGCCAGATCGTTCGGCTGCTTCGCTCGAGCTGACATACACCACCTGAGGCTGACTCGTAGTACTTTTGGCTATACTACTAAATACCTGATCTATCGACAACAATGATTCAAACCGTCTCATCATACTCGATTTGCCGCCTTCGGCAAACGGTGATACACCATTTGTGTCTCCAAAATCAGTATACTCTCCATGCCCCTCCTCCATCCCTCCCAAATGTACAATGTGAGTTGGTGTCAGACGTTTAACCAAGTCAAAATCCAGGTCCGTATCCGCAAATTGTGCCTCATCACCCAACTTGGGATGAGGATGGAGTCCAAAGACTGGCACCATAAATCGTTGGAATCCAGGCACCCGACGTTGGATGTATTCGTATCGTGATTCGATCATCGCGATACGCTCGTGCCGTGTGTTGGGTTGTGCAGAATCGATGCCAACGATGAAGTCGACACCACAATCTTCGTGCAGTTGCAAGATGAGCTCCATACCCAGTTGTGATAGGGCGCCGGTGACGACGATTCGAGAGTTAGGACCAATGTGTGCCGAAGGCGGATAATTGTTTGGATTGAGTTGTGAAGCCTCGCGTGCCATAGAGCCGCAAATGGGCGTTGGATTTGACGTCTCCTTCAACTGGCGACGAACGTTGCTGCTTTCGTTGGCGTTACCGCTGACAGCCTGCAGCTCTCTGCCATTAACCATGCCATTACGTTTCAACTCACGGTGTGCTGGAAGATTCAATGTCAAACGAGGATAAGACAGTGATGGCGAGCTGGTCTTCCCACTCGCTCCCTCTGCGACGGCGGCCCATGCTAGATTCGTCGGGATCACGGGAGGCTTCGTCCTCGTTCTACGCCGTTCTGTGCGAATTTTGGACAGAGATTGGACGTGATTCCTTTCCTCCTCCATGGAGAAGATTGTGCGATGATGGGTCGACTCTGCTCGTCCACCCAAAATGGATGCCGAGATAGAACGTGGCAGACTCATCAACCAATTCTTTTTGGTGGTGGTCTTGCTTAGGAATGAATCATTCATAGTTGGAAAAATGACAACAGAGAATCCCAATAATGCCAATCCCGAGGCCGTGATCATGAGGATGACCAATCTACGCTTCAAGGTGGCATGTTGCCTGGAACGCGAGGAAAATGTTCTTGACAATTGACGACGACAGTCGGTTTCGGATGGAGAGCGATAACTCCCAGGTGAAATTTGTAGTTTTATTCTATCGGGACTAGGAGTATGATCCTCCTTCCATGAATTGGTTTTGAGGCGACGATGCAGGCCTTTGTGGGAAGGTGACCAGCGCTCGCTAGAATCCCGACGATTCGCACCTTTATCATGGATGAAAACTCCGTTGCCGTTGTTGGACCATCCATGTTCTTCTAAATTACGGTTTAATGTTCTAGGGCTTGGGATATAATCCGGCTCTTCTCCAGCATGACTTTTGCGAAGGTGGCTGTTGTGATGACTGGCAGGCCGATTCTCATCGCTCGGATTGCGAAAGATGCGGCTCATGCCAAGGACATTCGATGCGCCCTTTATCCTTATCCTATCATTACGACTCGGCGGAGACGTCGGGGGTCTGTTTTCCTCGTTTTCTTGTGAGTCGGTCGGTAGGATGTTCATTTCGTTCTATCGCATCTCGTCCTGAACTGGCCGCCCTCAATTTATTGCAAGGTCCGTCGTAGTGAGCAGATAATCAGCCTCGGGCAGTGGCTATTAGACTGACATGGGGGGGGCTGTAAGTTTCAATACCTTGGCAATCTACTCTTTATGGCAACACTCGGCGATGCGCTGCGGGTCCGAGTCCAGATTTGAAGTGAAATTAATGAAAGTGGAAAGCGGAGCGTGGGTATGGTCTTAAACAAAACAACAACGCTTTTCCAACTTTTTGAACAGCTATTTAGACGTTGGCTTTGTACAAGGTGGTTGGTACTTAGGTATGTACTCTCGCTCTAGAGTAAGTAGAGGACACGTCACGTGTAGGAAGGTGCTCTTATGTTGTGTTTACCTCGTTCTCTAAAGTATTTACATAGAGACTAACTACTCTATATAAATATATAACTCCAGTCTTTTCTCGGAAAACACAGGGAATTCGAGAAATCAAAATATCATGCCGACGACGCGCGAAAACTCCACGCGAGATCGGAACAAGATTTTTTTTGTGGTGTATTCAACCGAAATACACGTGTGTGATGGATGCTTTATCGAAGCGTGGCATCTACTTTTCCTTCCATAATTTTGTGATCAACCAATAAATTATTGAACATCGTTCATTCATTATTTACAAGGTTAGTTCCATTGCATCGAGCGAGTATTTATTGTGCATTACCAAAATAAGACTTATATGTTTTGACCTCTTTCACTGTACTCTCTTGATAGACCTTCCATATCAATCATGACTTCGAACGTAGTCGATTTCGAGGATATCCTCAACAATGGCTTCTCTGATGCCAATACCTCCATCCGCGGTGTAGTTCGCGCTCGCTGGGAACGCAAGAAGCTCGAATCCAACTCCAACAACTCGGACTGCTCTGATTCCGAAAACCGGAAGCCTCTCTCCATGAGCGATCGTTTCATACCCAACCGTGCTGCCATGGACATGGAAAAGTCGTCCCACGCCATCCTATCCTTTGATGGATCTGAATCATCCGTTGGTGAACGAACTGACGGCGGGGCTTCCGAAGATGAGGAACACACCATCAACTCCGTCACGTCCGACATGTCCGAGTACAAAACGTCTGTGCTTGGAATCGACGATTCCAAGACTCGCATCCTGAGCTTCGCCGACAAGGCCCCAGCGCCCAGGGGCGATACCGTGAATAACCTCCAGGTTCTATACTCAGCGTCGACTACGTCCCGGAAGAATAAGAGCTCGACGAAGCTCGTCAGTCGTCACATTCCATCGGCCCCCACGCGTATCCTCGACGCGCCCGATCTGCTCGACGATTACTACCTGAACTTGCTCTCGTGGTCGGACACCAATGTATTGGCCGTTGCTTTGTCTCAGACGGTCTACCTCTGGAATGCCGAGACGGGACACATTGACGAGCTTTGCAACGTGGAGAGTGAGGGACCTGATGCTCACATCTCGAGCGTTTCGTGGATTCAAGAGGGCGGTGGACACCTGGCCGTTGGGACGTCATGGGTACGTTTTTCGAATTGATTTTTACGGTTGCTTGCTCGGGAAATGTAAACTTATTTGTCATTGTAAATCAAATGTATGAAATCAATAGGGAAAGACCATGCTCTGGGATGTCAATACCCAAAAGCAACTCCGTAAAATGGATGGGCATTCGGACCGTGTCGGCGCCTTGTCTTGGAATCGTCACATCCTATCCAGCGGAGGAAGGGACAATATCATCGTCAACCATGATGTTCGCATTGCGGAACATAATGTTGCAACACTTGCTAGTCATACACAAGAAGTGTGTGGACTTGCATGGTCACCTGATGGAATGACTTTAGCCAGTGGAGCTAACGACAACAAACTATGTTTGTGGGATGCTACTGCCTCATCAATCTCACGCCCACGGTATGAGCTCACAGAGCATCAAGCGGCAGTAAAGGCGTTGGCCTGGTCTCCCCACGAGAGGAACTTGCTCGCCACTGGCGGAGGAACAGCCGATAGGTGCATCAAATTCTGGAACACCCAGTCTGGATCGATGCTCCAATCTGTCGACACTGGCTCACAGGTCTGTGCACTGCAGTGGAACCCATATGAGAAGGAAATCCTTTCGTCTCACGGCTTCGCTAGGAATCAGCTATGCCTATGGAAATACCCCACCATGGCCAAGGTGAAAGAGCTTGATGGACACACAGCCCGTGTCCTTCATATGGCAGTCAGTCCCGATGGCTCGTCAGTAGTATCCGCCGCAGCGGATGAAACTCTTCGTTTTTGGGAAGTCTTTGCTCCACCTAGCAAGGCTCTCTCCGGAAAGCGCGGTGCTTCTGACCTTCCTGGTAGGGCAAGAAGCAAAAAGCTCAGCAAGACCATGCAAATTCGTTGATTCTCTTGACCGCGAAAAAGCATTTTATGTTTCCACGCATGCCCTTCACGAAAATACCATACTTCTCATGAGTCGTCAGAGCTATTTTACAACTCGGAGTCGATAAGACCCAACCAATCCTTGCCTGAAATTGCCTCCCCCCTTCCCTGATGTCTCGATTCAGCATCTTGCTCTGAGCATCTACACTTTTTCTTCAACATATTTCTCTCAAGGTTTATGTGCGGTTCTTTTCAGAGCTCACGTTACCTTCACTTTCAAACAAAGACGCAAATACAAGTTTCTATTCGTACCATCTTTTTTTCCGCTCTACCACCAACCACCCCAGGCAAGTTTCAACATTTGATAGCATATCAACTTGACTGTTTTCTCACTCGTTTCGTTGCGTTCTCGACTTCCACTTTTTGAGCCAAAACATATGAGCGACGATTGATCTTGGGGAGATGCGGATAATGCTGTGCGAGCACTTTGTGTACCATACCTACACTTTGATCTGGCACTATGTTGTAGAGTAAGCTCTTAAATGTTCTAGCAACAAGCTTCGCTTTTAGTAGAATTCCCACGAATGAAAGCACCTGCAAAATATCTCGGTTGCTACTTAGCAAAAAGTTGCACCAAGACCGGTAATTCCTAGATTGTGTGCGAAATTTGTTATCGATCTTTGGGAGGTTCCACTTAGCAGATGCAAGCAAGCAATTAATTGTTACTTCTCCAGAAAGTCAAAGGGATAAAGCCAGAAATGAACCCCAGCGACCATGGACTTGGATCATTTACTGCTTCATAGTTGTCGTTCATGTTACCAGTGTCCTCTGCGGGTGATTGAACTAGCAACTCCATATCAGGCTGCCGTTCACGAATAATTTGGACAAACGCATCTCCGTCCTCGTCTGCCGTCGCCCTGCGCATAAGATTCAAGCTCAGGAGGAGGCATGTCAAACCAATGCCAAAAGCCACAACCAGCTCCATGGCAATGAGGACGATGACTGACGAAGAAGATATGGGAGGTCCCGACTCGTACTTGAATATTTTATCAGGATGCAGGAAGTCCAGAACGATAGCTGCGGTGAGAGTGGATGTCAGCCCGCCCAACGGTAGCTCAGAGGTTGCATTGAACGCCCATGCCAATCGTTGACTCTTGTTGCAATTTGTCAAGTCCGATTCATCCGAGTTTGGGAGGCCGCATATGAGATTCAGAGATGAGCTTTCCAGGAAATGCGCAAGACCAACCTCCTTGTTGTGTCTAAGACCTTTTGCCACTCGGTAGTTCAGTAAAAAGAGTATCAGCGCTGACTTGTCCGATTCGTCACAACCGCCCAAGCTCCACAGCGGGTAATCTCCGCAGTAAAATGAATATTGTCCCGAGCGTTGCAGTAGATGCGAAGACATCTGTTCGACCATTGTCGAGTTCGATAGCGGAGCCCATAAGGCGTCAAAAGTCGATCCAAGAGGCAATGTGAATGACGTCGTGTAGTTGGAACTGTGCGCCGCACCTCCATCGAACGTACGATTCAAAATCGCGTTAAAAAATGCCCCCCTGTCGTCGTCCCACATGCGGTGCAGCATTCCCTCGCTCCGGTGCGACCGCCCCGTTGCAACATCCATGGCGTATCGGGAAGGCTGTGCAATAACATGCTTGTCCGATAGAATTTGACCGATCTCATGCAGATCTCGATCGGCCTTCGCCAAAGCCGAAGTGAAGCCCACGTCGACCATTTGGAACAAAGAAAACGGACGTTCATCGTTCGCTAAGAGTCCCGCGACAATTTCCGATCGATCCGAAAGACTCTCCAATAAGTAGAGGAGGGCATTGTACGTGCGATCGCCGGGATAATCGAACGCGCTCTTCACCGAAGCCGGGACGTCGAACTTCGGCGTCCATCCCGCGTCCGCAACGACCTTCGTGACATTCTCCAATGCGATCTTCCAAAGCGGGGATGTCATCTCGATTTCGGTTTCCCACGGATGTCGAACGGCCAGGCATGGAGCCGGATCGACAACGCGCGGCCCGTATGCGGCGGTCGACGCCGAGCAGTTGGATATGATTCGATCGTGCAAAAAGTCGTGCCACTTTTGCAACCTCCCGTGAAAATAAATCAACATCCCCACGCTGCATTTTAAATCGGTAAAGATACACGGATCGAATTCATGAATACATCGCGTAAAAAAAATGAACGGACGAAGAGAAGCAAAAAAAAGAGAAAGTCCGGTCCATCGTTCGCTTACTCTGCCTCCGTCTGATTGCTCAGGTAGAATATATCGAGGACGGACGTGGAGTGATGCGGCGACGCGGATATCGTATTCGAAGACCACACCCTCACGTCCGACCCGCCGATGGGGGAGGGAGGCGCGCGACCCTTCGGCGCGTGGGGGAATAATCTCGGCCCTGGACGGGCGCCGACGAACTCGTGCCATCCCGCCCCCTCGAGGACGGTCGTCGACCCCCCGTCCCCCCCCCCCCCGCCGTCGTCGTCGTCGTCGTCGTCGTCGATCGCGGCGGTGCGATTCAAGTAAACGAATTTGGGAAGGAATCCGTCGGAACCCTGCGCGCCGAAGAGCGTCCTCAGGAAGTCCCACGCCAGGTCGGACCGTCCGAGCTTCGATAGCGCCCGAGCGGCGACGAGGGTCGTGGTCGTCTCGACGACGCCGTCGACGACGCCGTCGTCGCTGGGGTATATGAGCCTGTTCGCGCCGTCGCCTATGGTGCGGATCGACGACAGCAATATCGAACGCGCCGCGACATCGAGCGGAGTAGTAGTTTCCGAAACCTTCCTTCCACTCGGTCGTCGTTGTCGGATCATGGTTCCGGCCCGGACAGTGTTAGAGTAGAGTATTGTTTTGTATTATTCCGGATTGAAGGCCTGGGTTCGCGGATCATGGTTCCCCGGAACTTTTGGACCGTTCTGACTTTTTCGAGGAAGATTCTTCCACGTATGTAGGACCTCATACACAGTCATCCCACTAAAATAATAGAGATGCATGCCACCGCCGCCCACCACAAACCACTGTGTCGCAACTCGACCTTGCATTCCCCTCGTCATGACGCGCAGTAAGAAGACGACCCAAGCCGCGGCATTGAGCGCGGCGGCCCCCGCGATGGACGAGGGGCGAGACGAGACCGGTCGGTGGCGTCGGCGAGTGGCCAACATTTTCATCTCCGTCGTCGCCGCCATGATCGCCGTTCAATTGTACGCCCTGTACTCCACGAACGGCCTCCCGACCGCGTCCACCATCTTCGCCCCGCCCAACGCGTCGTCGAACATTTCAATGACGGACGTGGCCGCCTCGCTTTCGACTGGGTTCGACGAGTTCTACGCGACATACGTCCAGCCCCTGCGCGACATGGCCCTCGACGGCGTCGCCCACGCCGCCGAGGAGGGATCGCGCGTGGGTCATCAGCTCCGCGGCAGGTCGGCCCGCGCCAAGCACCCGGTCGTGCTGATCCCCGGCTTCACGTCGTCGGGACTCGAGCTGTGGGAGGGACACGGCTGCCTCAAGCGGCACTTCCGTCAGCGCTTGTGGGGGAGCGCCGAGATGGCCAAGTCCTTCCTCGCCGACAGCGAGTGCTGGAGGAGGCATCTCATGCTACACCCCAGGACTGGCATGGATCCAGAGAACGTCCGGGTGAGGGCCGCTCAGGGATTCGGCGCCGCCGACAACTTCGTCGGCGCGTACTGGGTCTGGTCCAAGATCATCGAGAACCTCGCCGACGTTGGGTACGACGGATCGACGATGACGATGATGTCGTACGATTGGAGGTTGGGATTCGAGCACCTCGAATCGCGCGACGGGTACCTAACGAAGTTGAAGCACGCGATCGAGGGACATAGATCCGCCACGGGGGAGAAGGTCGTGGTGGTCTCGCACAGCATGGGCGGCCTGCTGTATTACTACTTCCTCCAGTGGGTCGTGGCGGACGTCAAGGCCGGGGGCGGGGGCGGGGGGAGGGACTGGATCGAGACGAACGTGCAAGCGTTCGTGAACATCGCGGGGCCGATGCTGGGCGTTCCCAAGGCAATACCCGCGGTCCTATCCGGCGAGTTGGGGGATACGGCGGCGTTGTTACCGCAGTTGGGCGACCTACTCGAGAGGTACTTCGGGCGCAGGTGGAGGAGGAATCTCTGGATGACGTGGGGGAGCCTGTTCGGGATGCTGCCGAAGGGAGGCGACGCCATCTGGGGCGTGGGCGCGGATGTACGCGACGAAGAGGATTCTTCGGGGGGCGACGATGCCGAGGCGAACGGCGCGCACGCATCGACGACGAGGCCGTTGGTCCCGGCGATCGTATGGCACAATGGCACCGACGAGATTTGCCCCGCCGCTACCCCGACGACGGAGGCGCCCACGAACGAAGACCCTCTCGGCCTATCTGCATTGGACATCCATCCTTCCCGTGCTTGGTCCGAGGAGAGGGCGATCGAGTATCTCCTTCGGAACGACAGAGGAGGATCCTCCTCGATATATTCTTTCGATTCAAAAAAGGGGTGGAAGACGCGTGCGTCCTCGGTGGATAAGCGAAAGCACTGGCACGATCCGATAGCCACGAAGTTGCCGAGCGCTCCGTCCCTGAAAATTTATTGTCTTTATGGGGTGGGAATCCAAACGGAGCGATCGTACTATTACAAGGTTTCCTGTGACAAGGTCGGAGGTGCCTCCGGCGGCGACATGGACCGAGCGTGCCCCCGGGAGAACGAGGATGAGACGCAATGCGGGAACATCCCCGACACGAACGACGATGATCCACCGGAGGCCCCCTTCTTCATCGACACATCGGCCAAGGACGACTCGAAGGATATTCGGAGCGGGGTCCGTTTCTCCGACGGAGACGCGACGGTTCCCCTCCTCTCCCTGGGGTACATGTGCCAAAAATGGGCGCAGCCGAGGAACCCGCACAACCCGTCGGGCATCAATGTCTACACGCGCGAGAGGAGGCACGAGGCGCTTATGAGCCTTTCGGATCCTGGCCGGGCCGGCCCGATGGCCGGCGAGCACGTCGACATACTGGGGAATGTCGGGGTTATTGAAGACGTGGTTAGGATCGCGACGGGGTTCGAGGTCGAGAGGGTCAACGAGGACATAATCGTGAGCGATTTGAAGAGAATAGTGCAGGCCGTTGACGAGCATTATTTAGGTGGATCGAGCGGCGTTTCGGTATGAATCGAAGGCTGAAAATTTGGACTTTTCATGGTTGTGTTTCGCACGTGGGGCGGCACTTCTGGAAGCCGTTAGTCTAAATGATGCAGTCGGACCACAGACAACATGTAATTGCATAAAAGAGATAACTTCTCTGACCTCGAATGTTCGTTTAAGTATCTTCTAAATTCTATTCTCGACATAACATACCTAAGCCTCGTTTTACAATAAAAGAAGGCAATTCATGCCCCCAACCAAAGACCCCTCGGACCCGCCGTGACGACCCTGCCCCCCGCGAACACCGCCCCGCCGCCCGACCCTGCCCTTATCACCTCCGGCGCCTCGTCGGCCCCGCCGAGCATGAGGGCCATCATCTCTTCATCCGTGATGGCGGGACGTCCGAGCATCGGCGAATACGGGATATGCGTGATGGACGTCGGGGCGTTGGGCCTACCTGACGTCGGGATCCGGGTCGTCGCCGCGGGAGTCACGACGGTGGCGGCCTGGGCGGGATGGGACGAGGGATGAAGATCGTCCGCCGTTATCGTCATCCTTGCCTTCCACCCCTCCTTGCCGAGGAATTTGATGGACTTCCCGCGCGCGGGGGGGGAGGTCGACGAGGTCGCGATCGTCGTCGCCGCCGCCGCCACCGCCGTCTCCGTCTCCCCCGCGTCCAACGAGGCGTCGACCGCCGAAACGTCCACGTTCGACCCCACCGCCGCGTCCGTCTCCATCACGTACAGGCCCTGTCCTACCTCGACCACCCCCTCCACCTCCCCCAGCTGCCTGACCAGTATACCATCCCGATCGGCCTTGATGTCGACGGTGACCTTGTCTGTCTCGACCAGCGCCAGGACGTCTCCCTCTCTCACCCGCGAGCCAGGGGGTACGCACCACTCGACGATGGTCCCCTCGGTGATGGAATCTCCCATGGAGGGGACGTTCACGGTGATCTGAGCGAGGGCGGGGGGGGAGGTGGATACGGCGCGACGGAGGAACGGCATCGTCATCGTGGTCGATGGCGATGGAGAGATATCATTGGTGATCCCGCGCCTGCGAGCGATGTTGAGAAATAGCCTCGATGACGTCGGGGCAAGCGACGAGAACCTGGACGGGACGAACATGATGCAAATCTTCCCAATTCAACGGCGATGATGTCTCTGGATGTTGAAAATAATCCTCACCACAAAAGAAGAATATGCCGGATCCTGTCGCCAAACACTCGCTTTTTAAAAGACAACAAAACGCCTCTCTGTACGTTTGACCTCAATTGGCAACTCGGTTTCTAAAAGGGGTCGATTATTATGTTCTCCATCTGAAATTGTATGTTTCTTGTTTTGGGGACGGTGTCCTGATTTGTCCGGTATGTCCAGCTACGCTATCCTACGTACCTAGGGGTAAGGGGGCAATTTTTTTTTTGACTTAGAGTTTTTCAGTTGTCCATGCCGATTATTCTACGAATTCGTACCTACCAATTGGTCCTTTTTTTCATATCGCCAAAAGGATGTCACGGGTCATGGATTTTTTTAATCCGGTACTAAAGTAGTCACTGCGACAATTACCTACTTCCTGCACTTT
>JALLAZ010000258.1:0-18304 GCA_036939755.1 Stephanodiscus triporus
CTTGCGGATTGCTTGTGCAGCGTGTTGCTAGTACAGCGTCTGTAATTCCACCGTTCATCTTAATCAGCCAATGGCCCTTGCGCGCTGCGCCCTCCTCACCTCTATCTGTGCCGCGTCCACGATAACGACGACGTTCGCCTTCTTCATCCCCTCCCGGCCGCAAGTCACGAATGCGTCGAGGATAGCGATCGGACGGGACGAGGAGGGGGGGGGACGTCGTCGTAGTCGTCGTCGTCGTCGCGCGAGACGCCCGTCGCGCGATGACGTCGACTCGGACCTGCCTCCATCGTCAGCATTGGCGTCGTCGTTTTCGTCGTCGTTTTCGTCGTCGTCGTCGTCGACGTCTTCCTCGGCGAAAATCTTGTCGTCCGAGATAGATTTCAACTCGCTGACGGTCATGGACGTTGTCCTCTTCCGACGACGGCGAACGCATGGAGACGACGACGCCGTCGACGACCCAGCGACGACGACGACGAGTAGGAGGAGAAGGAGGAGGACGGCCGCGTTGGAAATTGGCGCGGTCCAGGAGAACGGCAACGTCGCACCCCTCTCCGCGTGGACGCTCGAGTCGGCGTACGCCACCGGGGCCAACGACATGATGGCATTCGTGGTGGACGAGGACGATCAATTCCCCGGCCTGTCGTCCGACGATATCGCGGTCCTGGGCGCTCCATCCTCCTGGGATGGCGGGAGCGCGGTGGGATACGGCTCCCGTCAGGTGGGGGGGGGGAAGGGACCGGGAAATCCCCACGGGGAGGAGAGCGAATTGCTTTATTACGTCGACAGGGTGGTGGTGGAGGGCGAGTATCGCATCGTGACTACGACGACGCTAGCGTTGAAAGGGCGGGATGGAGGTGAAGGTGGGGTGGATGACGGTGACGATGACGATGAATCGGTGGAAGTGCTGTCGATCAATATTGTCATGAATCCGGATTTGGAGCATCTGTGGTAGTGAAAACAAACACAATGATTGGTTGGTGCGGTGGTGCCCGAAAGACAAAGTTCATCTCATAGAGCAAAGTCCTGGATGGCATTCTTCGAGCAAGAGTGGGGGCATGGTCTGGGGGAGAACAAATCACTCCTATTCTAATTCATGTTAATATACATTGTACTCACACCATTGTGCAACGATGATACTGTATTATTCCAGTTTAATCTCGTCCATTTTGTTTGATGCAATCATTCATTTGGCGTAAAAATAGGATCAATCTGCAATCCATCTCATCGGCAACATTTCTAGGTCATTTTCATGCCAGGGATTATTACTGGGACCCACACATGACTCGACCTTTACAGAAGTACCATTGGCGGCCCTCTTCCCAAGTGGCGCACTGTCTGCAGTCAGAATGAAATTGCAGATCAATATTGCCTGATATAATGATAGTAAAATCTTTCTTGTTACAATATCTCTACTCAGTGTAAAAATGATTTGACTACCTGGATATTCTTTGTCACAGGAGATAGCAAATGCAACAGAGACAATACAAGGTGAGCCCTTCCTAAAGAGTCATTCTTCTTACTGTTTCAAATATTATGCTTTATAGCAGCTTGACCACTACTTGTCAGGGGGGGGAGGGGGTGATGATATGCTTTACTCTGATAAAATATATATGGTTTGGGGGGTAAACTTTGAATTTAGAACTAGAACTAATTTTCAAATTAATATTCATATTACGTCCGGACAGGCCAGTCAATTAAACTAGGGTTTAGGGATTTGGGTGGTTTCAATAAAAATAATAAGTAATGAGCTAGAGGCGCAGTCATTTTAAGGCCTGACTTTTTGGCCATTTCCCAAATCAAGACAATTTGGAATTCAGTCATTCTGAGTGTGCCAAACAACGTGTCTCATCAAGGAGTATCCAGGAAAAATAACTTCATCTTCTCAAATTCAAAAATTGATGAAGTTATGGGCAGCTGTAGTCAATCATGGGATTCCACCCTTGGTAGTGGCTGGCCTTATTAAGGAAACATTAGCTTTACCTAGCAAAAAAATCACTTCAGTGCCTCTCGTAGTCAGACACTTAATGCTACTTTCTTGTGCTAAGTGGTACTCTAGAGTAGCGCATATTGCTCCCCTTGATCTCCCCATTCCACTGGTGTGTTACACTTTTATTTTTGATATGTATTTTTTGTGAAAAAATTAATTTATGTTTTTGTATCAGTTCTACATACAACCTACATAGAAGTAGAAACATACCAGGGGGGGCTGGTACCTGGTACATTCCTTAAAATGGACTGTTCCTAACATTGACCATGTCTCTAAATAAAAATAAAGATACATCGATGATACTAATAGTCCTTACTCTTTGTGACTCTAATACTATTACACTTGACCCCGGATCTTGTGAGATGTTGCGCGGATGCTGAAAAACAAAAGGAGACCCATTGCTATTGCTAGGGGTAAACACATGGTGACCATTCACACCCTCCATTGCAAAATCGGGATAGGGAATCAATTGTTAGATAAATTGCAGGCAATAATAAATGAGCACATCACATGTCACTCAACGGGAAAAGAAGCAATTCACGTGTCCTGTCATAAAAACATTGCCATTGACACAACCAAAGAAAGGGGCGAGTGGGATGAATCTGCTGAGGGGGGGAACAGAGGAGGATATTGATGTGTGCTGTGGCAAACACAAATAAGAGACAAGAGATCCTATTGGCAAACAACAATGAATAAGACAAATTAACTCACCTCTTCAATAAATCTACATTGAAAGACCTGGATGATATTTACCACTATCATTTTGTCAACAAGCTGAAATGGGCACGCCTCATCGTCCCTGAACACAGTTTTTTTTCTTTCATGGCACAATCATCATTCTGCCCTTGTGCTCTGGATTTGCTGGGGCACTGACAGGAATGCAAAATTTAGTCATGTTGTAGTTAGCGTGATCCATGTCGGCATATTGGTAGATGGCATTGTATCTCATAGCATAGATTTCATCGCTGCACTTGAGTTGAAAGTAGTTCAAGTGCGGCTAATCAAAATCAACACCCACAATAGTGCCTGGATTGAGGGTGTAGTCATCCTTTTTGTAGCCCTTCCACCAGGAGTTGAGCACCATAATGGGAAGGCTGATGAGCGTAGCAGCCCATTCCTTTTCAACGAGGATGATGTGCTGGCGCTGGGAGGCGGGAGGAGTCATTGCGATGGTAGGGCGATGGAAATGCGGAAAAAGAGAGAGGTTGTGTCATGTGGTGTGATGTTTTTGGTGAGCAAGGACGCTAGCTGTTTGTGAGAGCTTAGTAATAAGAAAGGGACCCCCTACTCACGTCATTGGTGTGACAGTCCATGGAAAAAGTGGACAGGGCTGTAGCGAGAAAGCTCAGCTAGTCGGCATTATCTTTGGCTGGCTGAGGCGGACAAAATTGGCAGAGAAACTATGATTCTACAAAGCTTGTAAAAAGTGGTCGCATGTCTGCGACCATAGTTGTTAAGCTGTTAACTCACCTTGTCAATGAGTCTACATTGAAAGACCTGGATGATATTAACAATCATTTTGTCAACAAGCTGAAATGGCCACAGAAAATGTTGGCTGTTCAGCAGGATAAATTGAAGGTGATGAAGCAGAAGATGGCATTGATACAAAACTTTTTAATTTGTTGAAGGAAATCGGGGTGGAGTTAAGTTCTACCATGCGGGGTCTTTAAATGGGAAAGACATTAAAAAGGTTATGAACAATGTGGGTCATATTTTCGATGAGCTCACAGTAATAATGAAGGAGGGGAAGAGGCCCGACTCTATTCTCTCCGACACCGACGTCGATGCATTGTGCGTGCATTTTCGGGAGGTGTTTACTCTGTGGGATGGCGCTTTTTCATTAGCGAGAACTGTGAATCCAATGGAACACGATACAAAGACTTACCTTCGTTATGTATCCGCGGCAGTGCACGGCAGTAATGCTCTACGTTGCACCGTCACCCCCAAGGTGCACTTGATGCTAATGCATGTCCCTTGGCAAATGAGAAATATTCGGGGGGGTCTGGGAAATAAAATGGAGGATTGGGTGGAGCGACTCCATCAAACTGGGATGCGTCTACGGCGGCAGTTTCGCACTGTCCAGAACCCCCTTGTGCGTGCTCAAGCGCGCGAGAAGGTGAATTCCCGTGCGTCGCATCCTGATGTGATTGCTCACACAGATGCAACAAACGCAGGGAACAAGCGTTCTTTTTCTGTTGGGAAGGTCGATGATGCAATTACGAAGCGACGAAAAATGCAACGTGATATGGGGCGATATGAGGCAATGAAATATTTCGACAAGGAAGCGAAATACAACAAACTTACATGGTCGGTGTTAATATTTGACGATGGGAAGAAGGGGGATTAATACCACCGCGGCGTAATTGCCGCGCGAGTGGAAAAATCGTGTCATCGTGAAATTCGGAAAGAGGATGGTGTTATGGTACCATAATATGTAGCGATTAGTTAAAGTTAGTAGAAAAAAACAGTTCTTTACTTTAGCGAGCTACATACTCCAAGATGTTGCATTCTACGCACTTGTGGGAGGTGGTGGGCTGTAAACGGTTAAAACATAGACATACGTCTGGCCTTGGAACTCAGAAACCCAGGTGCGCTCTTTCTTCGGCTTCGTTCGGCACAAGCAGCAGCCAAAAATAATCATCGCCGACTCAAGCCAACACCTGTCGTCGATGAACAAATAGTAATCATGGCGCTAAGGACGGCGGTGAGTGTCTATGTCTCTTGATCAAAGAACCCCCCCTCCCTTGTCACTGCAGCATTTTTCATTTATCGCTGAGTCGTCGTTGCAAACGCGGCGAATGTGAGATTCGCCTCAAAAGGCGATGGCAATCTGCAGGAGCTCTATTGCACCATTGAAGGGGATTTGTGCTGCTGTGATCATGGAGGAAAAAAGATGAAGGGAGTGATGGGAAAGAAAATTTTCGCGGAATATCTTTTACTCGGGAAGATTGGAGTTTGTCTGGAGCCTTCCTGTTTAGACTTGGCTTAGAGATAGTGAAAAATCGCCCCTTCTCATTTTATTTCGACACCAGCTCACACATATGCACACTCCTGCCTTGCCTCTTCTCGGCAGTTCAACACGTACAACAAGGGCGTCGCCCTTGTCACCGCGTCTACCACAACCGCGGCGCTCTCCTTCCTCTACTCACAGAAGACAACGGCCAAATGCGACAGCGAGATCCTTCACGCCCCCTCTTACCCTTGGGAGCACTTGGGCCTTCTCTCCTCCTACGACTGCGCCGCCCTCCGTCGAGGCTTTCAGGTGTATCGTCAGGTATGCGCCACCTGCCATAGCATCCAGCGAGTGCACTACCGCGAGCTCGTGGGCGTCACCCATAGCACGGCCGAGCTCGTCGCCATGGCGAGCGAGGTGGACGTCATGGATGGCCCCAACGACGAGGGGGAGATGTTCGAGCGGCCTGGGAAGCTATCGGATCCACTCCCCAGCCCATACCAGAACGAGGCGCAGGGACGCCTCGCGAACGGGGGGGCACTCCCCCCCGATCTTTCCCTCATGGTCAAGGCCCGTCACGCCGGGCAGGATTACCTCTTCTCGCTGCTCACGGGATACTGTGACCCCCCCGCCGGGAAGGAGATGCTTCCGGGACTGTATTACAATCCCTATTTTCCTGGGGGAGCCATTGCCATGCCTCCCCCGTTGAACGACGATGGGATTGAGTACGAGGACGGTACGCCCGCGACAATCAGTCAACAGGCGAGGGATGTGGTTCAGTTCTTGAACTGGTGAGTTTTGTGGCACAAAAGAATTACGTGTAATGTCATCTCAGTTATGTGTACTGTGATGTTTCAACTCTCTGATTTTGTCTTGTGCCGCATGCCAGGGTTTCCGAGCCAGAGGCAGACACTCGTAAGAAGGATGCTTTCACCTATATGATGGTACTGGGATTCACTGCCCTGGTCACGGGATATTATAAACGATTTAAGTGGGCTACCTTTAAGACGAGGGCCATCACTTACGTCAAATAAATTCATGTTCGAGATGTCAGACATAGTTTGGAGTTGTATTGGTGATTCTCTGGGGCTCACTTGAGAAAGGGGGGCTGTCTACATATCAATAGCGGTATAGGGAGGATATTGAAAGGTATTATATTGCGTGGTGCCGCGGAAGAGTCCCAGATCTACACTCAATCGTTTGTTTTCTCAATTTGGTTGTGTAAACATGTGCACTAAATCATTGTGGGAAATAATCATTATTTTAGGTCAGATTTCTTTCTTCTTTTCGGCCATGGCCTTGTTGAAATCTTTATCGGTGTTCAAATAATCTTCGAAACTGATATCTTTACCCAAAGCCATCCGATAAACGTCTTCTTCCGCAGCTCGCTTCTCCCCCGCGTCTCTATTTAGAACCTGGTGTATGACGTTGCAGTCGTGGGGGGACGGTGAGTCAATGTTGCGGTTGTAAATGATATAAAGTCCCCCTAACTGGAGGTCAAGGACACGCATGCGAACAAACACACACACACACCTCAAGTAATCGCAGCTTCTCCTCCCTGAGACATCTATCTAGCGCGTATTTAACTTCGTTGCAACCCCAGAATTTCAATTTCGACGTCGTGGCGTGACAGAGGTGCAGGTCGTTAATTTCGGACTGACAGTCTGGATGCGGGCGGTCAAGTGGAGGATGCATTGGGGTTGTCTCAATGGAAAAGTGAGGCCTGGAGTATTGTAGCGATCGGGATGCTTTTGGAATGGGGTAAGAGACGAGGGATGTGGTTGATTCGGGATCGCAGAAAAGATAAAGCAGCTTCAGCACTTGACTCCTATGTGCGCTTTTGCGGAACGAGAGCTAACGAGGGGGGAGTTTGGAGCGGTGTGTGATGTGATGTGGTCTGTGGGCTTGTGGATAGAAAATGTGGTGAGTCATTCATCCTACGGCATTCTCTCTATCTAAGATACTCCTATGTAGGAGTATGGTACTAGGAGTAGATGATATCTAACACAGAGAGAGGAACAACAACGACGACGAATCAAATTCAGGCCCGCCTCGGCCTCAGATCAAGAGAAAATCAAAGCCAGATTGCAGACACCGAAAGCTCCAATTAATACAATGCGACGTGTAGTCTGTGTGACTGCCCGAGCGTTCATTTCCCCGCGGAACAAATGTGGCGGTAACCCGGTCAACATCTTCCTCGTCTCGGGGCCAACCACTTCCGATGAAAGAACTAAGCTTGCGCGGACATGCTCCTGGGAAAGTATCGTCATCGAAAATGAGAGTGAGCACACGATTGGGACGCTACCGACATTCCATTTTTACATGCCGTCTGGTGACGAAGTTAGTTTTTGCTGTCGTGAGTTCATACAACGCCAACTCAGCAAATATCGGAGTACGCTTGAATCATTGTTTAACCCAAATGTCTATCTGTTTGTACAGACGCAGCCATTGGAGCATGTTCCTTATTGAGCAAAAAAAAAATGATAGTTTCAGCAGAAGATAACTTGCAATCGAGCCTCTTATCTTCATCTTTGACAACCGTGTCGTTTCTGACTGCTGAAGAACGGTTGAGATACGACGCAACAGTTACGGGGAACGAAGTACAACTTTTCACGGACACCAGGCATTATGAGTCAGAGTGCAATTCACAACCTTTTTCGCTGGAAGATATATTGTCAGAGATTGGTTTGGCGATAAATGATGTACATTCAGAGATTGATAGTGATATTAGTTGGCCAACGTTCATCAATACTTCCATCGCTCGACCAAAGACTATTATACCAATCGCATCGTTAGAACGCTTACACGCTGCCACACCTCCAAAAAACCCCGAGAAATTCAGAAAAATGTGTGACTCGATCGATTCAACAGGTGAGGAGATCATTTTCCCTTTCTATCCCTAAAGTCACGTCGTTGCTAACATAAATACGCGCCCTTCGATTGCATGTTTTGTGATGGATGTTTGTTTCGAACAGGTGTGTACTTATATTCTACCTTCACAAAGCGCGAAATAATTGAGGCATTGGCTGAAGAGAGAGAACTTGCATTTGAATGCAGACAATTTCCAAGATCATCCGGTTATTCCGAAGATCCAGCAACGGGCATTGCTGCGGGTGCCCTCGCATCTAGTTTACACAAGCGCAAAATCATGCGTTACAAAAGTGAAAGTTGGGGCAGCGGCAATTATGATATATTCCAAGGTACAGCGATGGGGCGACCGTCAAAAATACACGTAAGAATCGGTGAATCGGAGGAGACTAATTCATATCCCTCCCTCAAAGTAACCTATATTGGAGTCGTTGCCTTTGACGCTGTAGCCTTCTCAGATCTTGCAATAGAAACGTAAATTAGATTTTACTCCACTCATCGCAATCAGTTGTCTCATTTCACACATTGTCCACAAGAGATTGCGTCCAAGAGCCATCAACCCTCAAAGTTGTCGTCAATCTCTTTGAAATACTTGAAGAATGCCTGGAAGAACGCAACGCCATGCGCCAAATCAGCAACTCCCATCACCTCTCTAACGCTATGCATCGAAAGTTGAGGCATGCCAACGTCAACGGTGCGAATTCCGGTAGCTGCACTCAACATTGGACCGATGGTCGTACCGCAGGGACAGTCTGATCGAACAGCAAACTCTTGCATGGGAACTTTAACCTTCGCTGCGATTTCTCTCGCAATCAAGCCAGAAACACAGTTTGTGGCGTAACGTTGATTTTGATTCATTTTGAGTGCGATTCCAGCGTTCAGTTTGGGTCCATGATTTTTCTCATGCTTGGATGCATAGTTTGGATGAACTGCATGTGCCATATCGGCACTAACGATGAATGACTTGCGAACAGCCGATGCATGCATATCGGGATCGCGGCTGTGAGAATTCTCACTAAGAGCAGCCAAGATTCGTTGCACAGCCTCTACCATGACAGGAGACCCAGCGCCTTGTGTACTAACGCTGCCGATTTCCTCGTGATCGAAGCATGCTATCAAAGAAATCATATCATCCTGGGCGAAATCATCGCTCTTGCTGTAATCCACGATTGTTTCCAATGCACAGAATACAGTGGCCAAGTTGTCTAACCTTGCTGAATATAGGAATTCATTCTTAATACCACCCAAACTCGCTGGTTGGCAATCAAACAGTCCCAATTCGAAATTCGCAATTTGTTTTGTTTCGATGCCCAGTTCGGAGGCAACCAATCTCATTAGTGCAGGTTCTTGGCCTTTCGTCCATGAGTCTCCCTCTCCGGGATTATTGAGCTGCTTCCCAACTGAGGCTTCCAGTACAGCTTGCGTTCCAAGAATGGGATTAAGGTGTTCTTCTTTATTCACTTTGAACGAACCCCGTTCATCTGCTGTCTGAAGATGAATGCAAAGAGTGGACACGCGTGCTACTGGTCTGAAGATTTGAAGCATGCGCTGTTCGATCTTGTCTTTTTGCGTCTCTGGATCAACCGTCCTCACAAGAACACTGCCTGTAATTCCAAGGTCCCTATCAAACCAAGTATGCCAGAGACTATGGTCCACATATCATCGAAGAGTTTGCAATAAGTATTGTGTCGTATTAGTGTATGAAATGAATTGCATCAATCTTGAACACTCACCCTCCTCCATAACACTCAACTCCGATCGTAACGCATCCAGCTCCAGATCGTTTGCTCAAAGGTTTTACCTTCAAATAAGGAGAGTCTACGCAGCGAAATCAATTGTTTGAGAAAAGTGTAATTGATGGATTCATAGAACCAAGCATACAAATCTTAAAAAACTTACCAGTGTGAGCTCCAATTATTTTGAATCCATTGCCTGGCTTGTATTTAGCACCGACGGCGAAGGCCACGACGGTGGAATGGTTGATAGTGTAATAGTAGCAACCGCCTGATGAATATTTGTCAATTGACGAGAGAGGGAACAAAAATAGATGGGCCAGTTGACCAAACGGCGTTGAGATCGAATAAAAATTATCAGCATCTTCCTCTCTACTTCAATCTCACCTGGACTAAGCTTCCCCGCAAATGGCTCCTTCTTGCTCAATTTTATAAATCCCGCCTCATTCAAAGTATCACTACAAGTCTTGGTAGCTAAAAATGGATCAGTGCTTTTCGTGAGGAATTCACACGCCCTCTTTCCAATCGCTATATGATCCCCGTACTCCCTATCGATGTCAACGGTGGTGTCAGGGCTGACGTTGCCCTTATCCAGTTTTGAATGAAGACGACGCACCCGTTGCTGGAGGGCTCGGTCTTTCGTTTCAGCATCGCTATATAATTCCATATTTGCGGAGAAGAAGAGAGAGATGAAGATCTGATTTGTTATCCATCTCCAAAATACGTATGTTTTTTAATCTCGACGAACAGTAACTCACGTGAAACCATTAGAAAGCATTGCCTGGTGGGTATCGTTCGGTGCGGTTGCGGCTTGATGAATAATTGTAGACAAGGCAAACAAGACGTCGGAAGTAGGGATTCGCACACCCCAATGATAATCACAATTTCAATTTTCTTACCTGCGGCACACTCAACATCTTGCTCTTGATCATCAGCAATGCCGCACGTTGCACGCGTTCGTCGTCATCCCTGCGGTACTTTTTTGTCGGCGGTTCTTCCTCCTCCATTTTCATCGGAGGCGATTCGCTCTTCACTGGGGAAGATGTCATCATGATTTCCGAGCTAGTTGACGGCATAGAGGGATAATAATAACTGTCCTCAGGTCGGCTGTGTCGGCGTGGATTAACTCGATTTGAGGAGTTCGAATCGGTTCTTTGGAAATTTGTGGCGTTTAGGTCGTGAGGATGGAGCTGCGCCATGTGTAAGTCGTTCGTTACAACACATACTCTACTTACACAGAGTTCTCACCATATATATCGTACAAAAAATACCAGAGATGTGTTGTTACAACGTTACACCACGTGGATGCACGTATGTACATAATTGTACCATACACTTACACAATAGCCGCTTTGTCTTGGGATGTTTGTGGGGAATTGGCCAAAGACGAAACTTATGGCACATGCATGGGTGAATGTGAATTGTGAAGAAGCATGAGCTCGGGTTTCCGCAATCGAGTGAAGTGGGTGGGGACGACTTCGGCGGCGTCTGTCACAGATGGCGACGCTTCGCCTGGTCCGCCATCGCAGCTGCTGACGGTGGATACCGCAGCAGCAGAGGCAGAACACGATGGAGGCACCGGGATGACGTCGGAGCAAAACCCCACAACGCCACCTGGCGTCCGCGGGCATGCTGATCTTCGCAGTCCCGGAGTGAAGAAGACACCCACGGCAGCGGGTGGTTTTTCCAATGGTTTCAGTGACGAACCTCCGAAGGGCGAACATCAGTCTTTTATACCCGACTTCATCACCCAGACAGACAGGTTCGGCAACGCGACAACACCACGCAGCGCCGAGGGAATACAGGCCGCAAGACGAATGCATCCCTCCGGTCCAGAGCCAAACTTGCACGTCGAAGGAGGTGCGCTAGTTGAGGCCAGACACGAGGTCACCGTGAAAGAGGAAGTCAAAGAAGCTGATGCGGATGCGTATGAAACTATTCTTGACGGCTTTCGTATGATGTGTTGCTGCCTCCTTCCAGATGAAAACAATGCTCCTCCTGGAGCGTTGTCAGGATCCAATAATGATGACCCCATTAGGAACAGCGTTAGTCCCGTTGGTTACTCTACCAGAGGGCATGATGCCCCTCTTCTGTTTGAAGAGGATTCGGCGTTGAGAAACGGGAATAACCCAGACAAAATCAAACTTCTGCCGAACCTCCATCACGATGATCAAGGAAAGAAATGCTTAGTGTTGGATCTGGATGAAACCTTAGTGCATTCTAGCTTTCGTGCGGTACCTGGTGCCGACTTTGTCATTCCCGTCCAGGTACGTTTTGATGCATTGTCTTTTTCATGCCAAACATTCCCAGGACGTTTCCTGACGATACCCATCTCTTTATATTGCCAGATTGACGACGTTGTTCACTTCGTTTATGTGATGAAACGACCTGGCGTTGACGAATTTCTCATTGAAATGGCGAAGCACTATGAAGTAGTTGTCTACACGGCTAGCCTTAACAAGTATGCCGACCCTCTCTTGGACCTACTTGATCCCAATCGCGTCATTCGCACACGCCTCTTCCGCGAGTCCTGCGTTTTCTATGGAGGAAACTACGTAAAGGACATGAGCTTGCTCAACCGTGATTTGAGCAAGTCTATTATCATAGATAACAGTCCGAGCTCATACATGTTCCATCCTGAGAATGCCATCGATTGCACGAGCTTTATAGACGACCCCACGGACAGAGAGTTAGAACATATAGGAAAATTTTTGATCGGAATAAAAGATGTTCTCGATGTGAGGGGGACTGTGAATTTATGGAGGCAGTGGCCTAACATCGATTTATCGTCAACGCAAACATGACGAATAACATAAATGCATAAAACATGAATATTTAATTCAATTTTGATTATGCTAAGTAAGAATGCCGAACAATGTCACCCTCCATTTCAACGACTTGTCCCTGAGGTCTGCGTGCCCCTAGCACCTCCCCAAAGTCCCAAGCTGTCCATCCAGGTGATAGTTTGATTCTGGCTGAGAATTTCTTCCATAACCCCCCCCCCCCCCAGACCCCCAGCGCCCCCGCTCTTTTCCGCCTTTTGTTTTCGTGGCTGCGTCACAGAAACGAGCAGAAGCTTTTTAGGTCCTACGTAGGAATTCATAATGATGCTTCGAACGTCTGTTTCCTGACGTCTCTTCTCTCAGAACTTCTCAGCATGATGCTCTCCTCCACCATCCCCTCCGCGCCCCCCCGCATCCTGCTGCTACTGCTCCTGGCGAGCTTTTGCGGCAATGCGCGGTCCTTCGGCGGCGCCCCAATCGTCGCGAGGTTCGGATCGGCGTCATCCACCGCTGCCAGCACGCGACTGCGCTCCTCCTCCTCGACCGCCGCCGACCAAATCGCGACCACGTCGTCGTCCGGGGAGATCGTCGCTGAACAACGCCCCCTCGATCGGGATCGGTACGTCGCGACGAATCGATTCACGGTCCGTCCCGGCCGCGGGGCGAAGTTCGAGAAGCGATGGGCCGATCGCAAGTCGCGTTTGGCGAGCCTCGAGGGGTTCAGGTACTTTCACCTGATGAGGAGGGTCGACGTTGACGGATTGGCGAATTCCGGTGAGTTTATCTCTAGTGTGTCCTTTCCTCCTTCCGTTGGGAAGACGAATCATAAATTGGATTTATCGTGGGTATTCGAACTCCCACCATCTGAATCTATTCTATCTCATGTCCGACGAAAAGACGCATTCTGCCAAATACCTTTCTTGAATCCCCAACCGCTCTCTCACCCCCTCCCTCCCACTCGTCAGGCTTCGATCCGCTAGGCGAGGACGACCCCTTCGGGAACTACGTCTCGTTCACGATATGGGCCGAGAAGAAGCACTTCGACGCATGGAGGGGGGGCGAGGCGTTCAAGGAGGCGCACGGCGGCACGTCCCTCTTCGCGTTCGTGTCGACCATGGTCGGATCGGCCATGGTCCTCAGGGGTGCGCCTAGGCCGGCCTTCTACGACGGACTACTCCACCAGAGCGTCGTGCCCGAGGTCGTGCCCGAGACCGTCGACGGCTGGAGGGACGTGGATGCCGACGGGGCGACCATTTTGCCCGCGGAATGCTTCGTGGCGTGCAACCAGTTCTTCGTCCCGCCGGAGAACGCGTTGCAGTTCGAATCGCGGTGGAGGGACCGCACGTCGAGGTTGGCGGGATGCGACGGATTCGTGAGCTTCGACCTCCTCAGGCGGGACGTCAAGGCGAAGGGACACGGCATCGCTCCCGTGGGGGACGACGAGCCGTCGTACATGACCTGCACGATCTGGAGGGATAGGGCGGCGTTCGATGGTTGGAGGACTGGGAGTGCGTTCAGGGAGGCTCACGGGTCCGGCTCTGGCGGCGGCGGCGGCGGCGGCGGCGGCGGCGGCGGCGGCGGCGAGGAGAACGCGGGGGAGCAGCCGCAGAAGCCGCCCGCTCCGCTATGGTCCAGGCCGCCCGTACCCGTCTTCTACGAGGGAACGTTGGTGATCAGCTCTCCCGAGGGCGCGTAGGAGGTGGAGGTGGGACGCTGTCTGTATTGAAAGAGGGTTTCGGCGGACTCTTTCGTCCGGTTGTTTGTCTTCGTCTACTAAAGTCTGAGGGAGTGAAATGGGTGTTAGATTTAACTATATCATAGAACTATCATCAACATGTCTACGATGCTGAATGCGTTCCGCTGTAGTCCGGGCGACCCAATCCGATATAGTCCTCCTCACGATTCTGCTCTTGAGTAACATTTCTTCATATTCGTCGTCAGAGTCACTCAGAGCCGTTATTGCCCCCCCACAGCCAACACTCGCCTTCCAGAGATCTCCTGTACTGTCCAACGGAGTCAAAATCGCAGATCGTATGACAATGTTCATGTCCATGCACCCGTTCAAACTTATGTAGCCTAGACAGCCAGAATACGGACCCCTACTAACCCCTCGCTCGATCTCGTCCAAGATTTCCATAGTTCGCTGCTTGGGGGCGCCGGTCATACTCCCGCCCGGGAAACACGCCTCGATGACATCGATCGCGTGTGCGTTATCTCCATCCAGCGTACCTCGCACGGTAGAAACCATTTGATGAACCGTGGCGTAGGATTCGATCTGCATTAGCTTCGGAACGTGGACCGACCCGACTTGACAAACTCGTCCAAGATCGCTCCGTATCAAATCCACGATCATGAGGTTTTCCGCACGATCTTTCACAGATTCGCTCAATTCAACGGCAATTTGCGAATCGACCCATCTCACGTGTTCGTTTGATTCGGCATATCCACCAGTAGTACCATCGTAACGAGCCGCGGTGCCCTTGATCGGTTTCGATTCCACGACAAATTGTCGCCTCGGAAGCTGACGTTCGCCTGAACCAAATGCACCTTTATTCGAAAATGATGTTGTACTTGGCAGGGCCTTCTTCACTGAGAGGAACCGCTCAGGCGACGAGCAACAAATGGAGACCGCGGCTGTATTCTTCGTCCACGACTGCGAACGCGAGCCTTCGTCGTTGTAAAAGTTCATGAATGCTGAAAATGGAGCTGGATTCCTTTGACGAAGAAGTTTGTATAGCTCGAATGGAGATTCGTGGTACTTCGTCTCTTTGTGGGGCGATGATTGTTTTTCGGGGAATCGAATTTCCGCCTCTAGTTGATTTGTCACGCAGAGCTCGTAGCTTTCGCCGTTTCGTATCTCCTGGTGGGAACGCGAAATATCATTATGATATTGTGCCTTGGACCTCTTCGGAACAAATGAAACCTCAGCGGTTTCGGACCTTTCTTTGGTCGGCATCGACTCCATTTTTTGTTCGCCTCCCATGGATGTTATGTTCGATTTCAATGTGCGTATCCATGATATTGTATCAACAACATGATCTGAATTTGTCACATTATTCTCCGTTATCCCAATCATGTACCAATCGCCGGTTAGATGATCATACAGCAAACTTCTGTCGGCGAACAAAAATGATGCCGTCGGGATGTTGGCATGAGTTTTGGTGCATGTACCAGAAGTAACCTCGTCAGCAGTCAACGACGACGTGTCTAAGTCACCACTCGCGATGACACAACCAGCTCCCCCTTCCCGTTCGAGTATTCGACATTGGGTTTCATGTCGAACTTCGTATCCGAGATAGCCAACATATCCCCCCCGATAATCGAAAGGGACGACTAGTTCACTTCCCGCTCCCGCCAAAGCTTCCTCTTCTTGTTTATCTTTCGCAAATTCATCTATCCTATACAAACTATATTCTTGATCTGCCATCGTCACGTCAATGTTGTTGTCGTCACTAATCATGTCATTGTTCACGTTTTCATCGAAGGCGATGATTTCTGCATGATCGACAAACTCACGTTCATCTGCCAACACTCGACGAAGGTAGGATAGAATATCCAAGTCTATTAGCTCCATTCCAACCATCTCTTCTTCCTCTCCTCCTCCTGACTTCTTGGATATGACGCGCAATCCCCTTCGCTCGACGTCATGCTCTCGTCCGAAGAATTCAATCTTACGACTCAGAGGTCCATCGTTTGACCCCATGATGGAAAATCGACTATTGCTCGCGATGGGACATCCCTCATCGGTATTATCGGACATGGCATGCATATTAGCGTTGGTGTTGTTATTGAAATGGGCCCTCTCGCCAGTGCTACTGTCAAGCCAGAAGGAATTCGGACGGGAGGAGTATATCTCCTCGAACACCTTCCTCGGCAATGGTAGCGAGCGGTCTCCGTCGTTGTCTACTTTGTGAATGATGACCCGATACTTCGGCTGAATGTTTGACCGATCGTCGTGCATGGTCTGGGAGGTATTATTTGCTCCCCTCCCGGTGTCATCGTTTGATTCGTTTCCTTCATTAAGGTGGGAGGAGGGACTTTGGTTGCTAGTCTTGTTGTCGTGAACGAAGTCGCAAAAGTTACGCAATATCCGGTATCCGGCGTATCCCGTGCCGATGGACTCGGGATGAAACTGAACTCCGTAATGTGGATACGTCCTGTGACGCAACGCCATGCAAATTGCATGTCCGCTCAAGTCGTCGGTACGGTTCGTCCTCCTCCCTCGCTCGTCGGCGGGGATAGTCGCATCCGCGTTGTCTCCAACGAGACTGGTACACCATGCGATCGGCTCGACATCCGATTCATCATCATCATCACCATAGTCGTCGAAATCGACCACCAGCGAATGATACCGAACAACGTTGAACTCCTGGGGTAGACCGCGGAACAGCCGACATGTCACGCGATCCGCCCCTTGCATCCCGCTTCCCTTTCCATCCTCCCTAAACGATGAATCGCGATCGTCGTCGTCGTCGTCGTCGTCGCCGTGGCCCTCGTCGTAAAACACCGGACTTAACAGTCCATGGACGGGACCGCGGGGCGCCAACTTCACTCGCTTACCGTATACGTGCCCGAGCGCCTGATGGCCGAGACACACGCCCAATATCGGCACGCGGGGGTTGTTCCGTATCACGTCCAGGACGATCCCCATGTCGGCCGGATGGTCCGGCCGTCCCGGCCCCGGCGACAGGATGACGCAGTCGTAGTGTTCTGCGAGCGTCGACGCGGCATGCGCCGTCGCATACGCGATCCCCCCGGCGGAGACGACGCCGACCGCGTCGTTCGGCGCGCTACCCCCCCGCCGCCGTCCCGCCAGGTGGGCGACGAAGTCGCCGTAGGACGCGTGCGCGTCGTTCATGACGACCTCGACGGGACGGATCGTCATGGCGGAAACGTGCTGGTAAAGGTTGTACGTGTACGAGTCGTGATTGTCGATGAGGAGTACTCGCAGATCCAACAACTTCGTTTCCGTCTCGTCGACATCGAACGACGACGACGACGACAACGACGACTTCGACGGATCGCCGCGGCGTTTTACGTCGTCGCCGGCGATCGTTGTCCGCCTCGTCGGGGTCTTGGTCGTCGAGTCGACGACGACATCGGCCGCGGCGGCATCGCCGCCGTCGACGTCGTGGGTCTGATACCGCCGTCGTCTCGTCGATTCCATCCTCGCCGGGCGACGGGCGGACGGCGGGACCGTCCACGCCTCCGCGAATGGCGGGATGGCGCTCGTCGTGAAATCGTCCCCCGGCGACGACGACGACGACGACGGTCTCGCGGCGTTGTTCTGCGCGAATAGGCACACTGTCGAGATGGCGAGGAGGAGGATCATCGACGACGACGACGACGACGACGGCGGTGGCGATGACGACGATGGCAACGACGATCGCGCCGACACCGGGTGGTGAAGATATTCCGTGGCAGTGCGAGGGTGTCTCCTTCGACGACGGCGGCGGGCGTCCAAGCCCGACGGCGTAGGAGGAGGAGGGGGATCCATGACGAATACGACGTGCTGCTGGGACAACTTCCCGGGCGGCACCGACGAACTGCAATATATGACGTTGATGCTGTCAGCGATGTTCGCCTATGAAAAGCACGGCGCGGGGTGCGGGATGATACCGATACCCGGGGGGGGGAGAAGAGCATGACTCATTCGCCTCTCATTTCATCATCCATATTTCTCTGGTTCGGTTCGGAAGTTGGTACATATCGTACATAGATATATCGCATCGTACATACTTAGGGAGTATCGTACATTATTGTGGTAAGTAGGTAGATACGAAACAACCTACCTAATCGCGCAAATACCAAGTGACGTCTGTCCGTCGCCGCTTTGGCGGGCCTTGTGACTTCAGACTTCACCACCACCCAACAACATCATAACAACCCTCGCCTCGCCCCTCGGTATCTACGATACAGACGCGGAAGTGTGGCGAGAGAGCTCTGGCATCGACTTGACCGCGAAGACATAATATTATCG
>JALLAZ010000259.1:0-18478 GCA_036939755.1 Stephanodiscus triporus
ATCAGTCTAAGCATTCATTGTATACGTACGTACTATCATTACAAAGTACTGATAAATGTACTGATGTAATTTACGATACCTACTGTAGATAAATAGTGAACATACGTGGGAACTCAATAGGTACAGACGGACGACGACGACGACGACACGACGACGACGACACACTTTAAATTATTTATATATCTTTAGATTATTACGGGGCACACTAATTCTAAATGCGTTCTAAAAAATTATATTTGGGTTCTAAAATTTTAGAACAATTTCGTGAGCCACCAAACATTCGCCCGAGACAACACCCCAAGAAGGGACGACGTCGACCACAACGCCACATCACCACCGACCACCTACTTAACCTCTCACAGTCATGAAATGGCGACAGCACGATGACTCAAGTGACTCAGAAGATTCACTTCGATATCCGCCAGCCTCCCAACGGAAAATGCTCTGGCGGATAACAACATGCGACCGCACAATTCCAACAACTCTTTAGCACACATTCCCGCATTCACTGAGCCGCCTTAAAATGAAGCTCGCCATCCTTGCTGCTCTTGCCGGCTCCGCCGCTGCCTTCGCACCTTCTTCCTCCGTTGGAACATCCGCCACCGCCCTTCGCATGGAGACCGCCAGCGAGGAACCCGTGGCCCCTCCCGCCCCCACTGTCCTCCCCATCAACGGATGGGTTCCCAACCCAAAAGAACCCTGCTTCGGACTTCCCGGCGCGATTTCCCCTCTTGGTTTCTTCGATCCCCTTGGATTCACCAAGGAAATGGAGCTCAATGGAGTGAAGCGTTTCCGCGAAGCCGAGGTCATGCATGGCCGCGTCGCCATGATGGCAACCCTCGGATACATCATTGGCGAATCAACACCAACGATCACATACGGGACGGATGTCCACCACACAATCGCCAACAACCAACTACCTGAGGTTCCAGGAACTGTCCTTTTCCCGTTCTTCCTGGCCATCAACATCGCCGAGGCCCTCCGCGCTTCCAGGGGCTGGGTCGAGCCTGGACTTGGGCCTCTCTTCACCCTTCGTGAGAATTACTACCCTGGCGACATTGCATTCGATCCTCTTGGCTTTAAGCCGAAGGACGCTAAGGATTTCGCTGACATGCAAGCGAAGGAGCTGAGCAATGGACGTTTGGCCATGTTGGCAGCTGCGGGCATGTGTGTACAAGAACAGATTAACGGCCAGGGAATCCTGGAGAACCTTGGATTCTAAGGTATACACAGACAGTGATGTAAAATAATAAGAACTGTTATTACAAGATCTTATCTGGTACTTCACTTTAATAGATATTTCCATCCTAGCCCAGTCGATTGACGAACTTTCGTATCCCATTCATGTTCCAACTATCAGCTCATTTCTGTTCCTCCTGAATTATTTTCATCCATCTGAAAATCAGTGAGGGATGGATTCGTCGCAACATTATTTGACGTCGTACTATTCTCCTGCGTTTGTGGTTTGCGCAGGAGTCAAGGACTGACTTGTCATTTTTTTACTGACCGTCTATCATCACTAGCGATTCCGATTGCAATGCAATCACCAACCATCCCTGGAGATTTGACACAAGCCAGACGTACAGTTTGTAGCCCCCCCATAGACCCTTCAGGATGAGAAAGTTCACTTTTTTGCAAACTGGACTATTACTAATTTGTTATGTTACTCGTGTTGCAGTTCAAGTTCTGCATAAGATGTTACCGAAACTATGCATTTCAATCTGTACTTACACAAGTATGTAATGAATGTTACTTATTGGTTATTTAATTCGTTGATCCCAGACTTTGGGGCAGTATTGTCGACGACGGCGTTTGAAATAGGAGGAGGAGGAAGATCATTTGAGGTAGAATTTCTTTGAACACGATCATCTTGCCCACATAACGACAGGGCGCCATTACTTCTTTCAATCGAGCTGCTCTGGATAAACTCTCCGCCAACAAAATCGTCTTCGTCGTCATCGTCATCCTCGTTAGTTTTATTCCGAGCATGGATCACCCACTTCAAACCTATCGCCTCTAACTGTTTCACATATTCGTCTTTGAGACGTCCCTTCGCATATGCCGACCTCTGTCTGTTGACCCATCGTCCGAGACTTAAAGAAGGATTTGATTGAGTTTTGTAATTCGCTTGGACGTTTCCGTCCCATCCATGAATACTTTTCCGCTTCTCCTCAGCATACGAGCAGAGACTTTCGTACATAGTTGTCCAGGAGGTAGTTAACAGAACAGACCATTTCAGGCCAATTTTTTCTAGATCTCGTTGGCGATCTTTTTTGAGTTTGCCTGCCTGAAATAGACTTCTCTGCCTGTTCACCCAACGACCCAAGTTTTTCTCCTCGTCCTCCGAACCAGTATCGAGAATATTACTCTTGATCTTGTAGTTAGTTGGTACATTTCCGTCCTGTGCGCATGAAGAGGCTTAGACTTATAATAATGAGTAATATAATCAGAGTGATCGCGTAAGTTTGTCTCACCCAGGGTCGGCCGTCTTTCGTTTGCTCGCGCACATATATTTCCAACTCATGTAGCATTTGCCTCCAAGAGTTTGTTGTTAATACACTCCACTTGAGACCTGTGCTAACAAGTCTAACTTCTCGGTCATCTTTCAATGCCCCTTTTGCCTTTGCGGATCGCTGGTTATTGATCCACCTCCCTAACGCTTTTCCGCATCGAGTTTTGTGGCTTGTTGGCACATTGCCGTCCCAGATCCATGCAGCCTTTTGCTGTTCATTCATGTGTTTGGTTGCTTTCTCGCGGGTTTCTTCGATAAATTTCACCAGGCAGTCGAACATATCGTCCCACTTTTGTTGTGACTGCAACGTGCCAGATTTAGAGCAGAAAGCAGATGATGGGGTCTGTGCAGGCTTGGCAAATGCATAAGGTGTATGTGCAATATTTGATTGAATAAGGTCTGGCCTCAGAGCTGAAGGTGTATGCGGGGGAAGACCCCTCTTCTTAATTGGAATGTGCGTGGGCACACCAGGGTAGTATGGTGGGAGATTTGGGTTCGACTGAAAGGAAGACGAGGTTGTTTTCATCGGTCGCGGTGGTGGTTTCTTCATAGAAGTTATCCCTTCTTCACCCGGTGGGACATATCCAGCTGCTGCTCTAGCCCGCTCTCTTATCGCATCCATCTCTTCCTTTGTCTTGGTAGATTCAGGTATTGGAACAAATGGAATGTTTATGGCAGTAACCGGGAAGGGCGCCGGGACTTTGGTGTCCGGAATAATGCGTGAGTCGGATATCATTGTGTCTGAGGTTGCCTTTTTTTTCTGTGGAGTGTCTTTCATCGTAGGAGTACATGTAAGTAATGGAGTTTTCGGCTGGGCTTTGTTTTGCGGTTGATGTGCATTTCCTGCAGATGGCGGTGGGTTCGTTGATGGTTGAACCACGGATGTCTTTGGGAGCGGTGTGGCAGCAATATGGGAAGGCTTCTGACACAAGTTTGGGTGCTCCGTTCTTACTGAACGCTTATTGTTCTGGGTTATTGAATCTGCGATGGCTTTGGAAGACTTTGAGGAAGAAGGAGTACCCAATATCGAAGTCAAATCCAAACCTTCTGTAGCAGCATTTGCCGCATAAACAGCTGAAGCAATGGCGTCGTAGTCAACGAAAATTGAGCGAGTGCTCACGGATGCTGTGTCTGATGGCTTGGAAGGGTGGTCCTTAATGTCGTTCGATGCTTTCTTTGCAGGAAATTTAGAATCAGTCATAGAGGATTTGTCATTTGGACCTGTTATCGATACCGACGTATCCGACAGAGATGGAAGGGACACCGATGCAAGAGAATTCAATCTCGGTCTCCCCTTCTGTGTTTTAGCATGACCACTCAACGAGTTCGAACCTCCACTGGCAGTGCGACTATTCCTAAAGCGCTCTAGACTGCTAGCCCCATCAGATATATCGTCAAAACCCAAGTCAGCTGCAGCTGCTAACACATCATTCATTATACCTGTGTCTTTCAGTGCACTGTGAGTCGCAGCAAGAGCCCCTATGCCCCCAGCACTTAAATCAGACATGCCGCCCCAGCTTTCAAGACGGTTTCGAGTTAGATTGTTAATGTAGCTGTCTTGTGAGAGGTTCGTTTTCCATGTAGCCTCTGAATTTTTGCGTGGCTTCCTGGCTGTGGAACTCTTCTCCTCCTTCGGCCTCGAAGATACGAGGCCATCTGCCAAATCCGACCTAGAACCACCTTTTAGGCGCACATGTCTTGCTGTTTTTGATTCACCCACTTTGGGCTCATCGCAGAGTGAATTTAAATGATCAAGAACATTTCCGTCGGTTGCATTGTCGTAGATACCCTCGTCGATATTTCCTACCGGATCGTCACTTGCCCCAATCAAAAAGTCCACAGTGTCAGACCTCGCTCTTGCGAATGACATACTTGAGTAAATTTCCAAGGTATTGCTTCGTGGTCTTCTCTGCATACGATCGGAGGAATTTTCACTCGCCACTGATCCGGCACGCTTGTGATCAAGCCCCCCCCCACTGTAGATGGGAGATGTCAACACTCCCTGCTCCGCAGCCACGGATACGAAAAAATCGAGCTTCGCGCTGTTGATAGAGCTAGCTGTCGAATCAAGGGTATCGCTCCTGGGACGCTTGGACGGGCGTGAATTGTACCTTAAGGAGGCTCCACTTGGTGCGCTTACGTGATGCATCGTAAACGACGCCCCGTCATCGGCGGCGACGGCCACCGCGGCATCGAGATCGTGGCCCATACCTCCCGCAATGGCCGCCGTGAGAAAGTCCATTGTGTCAGAACGATGTCTTCTCCTTTCTCCAAAGATTTCATCGTTGAATGAGTCAAGGGTATCACTGCGCATTCTACTGGTGCATCCCCCCGGTTCGGTCACGTCGTCGTCTTCACTTTCTTGGTTCGCAGTAGGAAAATCTTTTGCCGACAAGTCTCGTTGATCGTTCTCATAGAGATTATCGAGTGATTTATTTGGCAATTCTTCTTGCATCGAAAGTGCAAATGACAGAGATCTCGTTCTATATCTCTTTCGCAATGGGCCCTGTGATGGTGACTCAGATGACTGGCTCATCTCGCGCGATCTATTTCCTATCTTCGGCGTTTTTCCAAAAGCAACTCCCCTCATACTTTCTTTGCGCTGTTCCGCTGATAAGGTCGTTTCTTCGCACTTATGACCTTTCAAATTTACTTCGACCTTCTTCACCGCCGCTGATGCCTGGTTGTCGTCAGTTATATCATTTAGTGCACCTTCTGGAGGAGAACTCATCTCATCCGCACAGATCGCCGAGCCTTCGTCGTCCATGTGAAATTCCGCCTCCGTTAAGAAATCGATGGTATCCGATCGACTCTGAGAGCTGGGCAAGGCAGTCTCGCCGTCGTGCTTTTCCGAAGCTTTCATTTGGGGTAGGACGATGGTCTCGGTGGGGAGATCATTATCATTTGCTTGGTAATCCATGGCCGCGCGGAATGATTCGATTGTGTTGCTCCTTTCCCTAGTATTATCAAAAGTGACCGACGTCGACGAGAAGATACGCGGCAGTCCATCCTCCTTCGAAGCGACATTGATATCCTGGGAAGGCCCCTCCCTCAATTCGTTGGATCGAAATAATGAGCGCGTTGCACTATTCTGCTTGTGACGTTTCCGCATTGGACCTCGCGATGAAAAGCTATTCGTTCTTCGAGGCGTTTTGCCGTCATCAAACATTATGGGATCGATAATGCCACCATCCCCGGCGCTTTCCCCTCCGGAGGGGACGCTACTATGGTCTCCAGATTGGGAGGAGAAGGCGGCGGAGGAAAGACTGCGTGCACGACTACGGGTGGATGGTCTGTACGAGTCTATTTTCTGCGGCGAATCGACGAGTGGTGGTAATGTTTTGTTCCTCACGAGTTCCCTTTCGCCAGATATCTGACTTGATTCAGGCATTTCTATTGTTTCGATCTCCCCGTCTTTCTCGTTGGCGATTCCGCTCGTAGGTTCCTTTTCCACCGATACCTCGCTCGATTCAGCTGTTATTGTTGCCATGTCCCCTCCCTTTTGGCGAAGATGACCGCAAGTAGATGTGTTTGATTCTTCGGAAGAACCGCCACCATCCTCGTTAGTTGCATTCATCGTAGGTTCGACCTGCGTCGTTGCTGCGTCCATATCTTTATTCGTATAATCTTCGAATGAGAGATTCCCATTGTTCTCTCTGTTCTCGGTTGTTTCGTCCACCATTTCGCCATCATGATGATTCGGGTCATCACCTGAGGCAGCGGCATTATTGAAAACCTCCGAGGTAGCTGACATTTTGAAAGCTCTCAGCTCTCTTGGATAAGGAATGACCACGAGAAATTCAGCAGCTGTCGTAGTAGTATTCGTTTGATGTGTCCTTTTGGTGATGGCGATATGGTTTTCCGACTATTGATGAAGAATGGATGGATGGATGGACAGACGAATTTTTTTCGCATTCTGTAGAATGCACGACGGCCTGATCTTCTCTGTGATATTATGAATGAGGTCGAGGACTTCGATTGCCCATGTCGACGATGGCCATGGCATTGGGGAATCGGGGTCCGGGCGGGGGAGGTTTTTACTTTTTCTTTTTTGTTGTTTTGCCGGTCTTCGGTCTGTCGGTCGACTAGGCCTCTGATCTCGTATGTCTTCACTCTACAAAGGGAGAGAAGAATGATTGGTTGTGAGCGAAGTTAGTACATTTTTGGTCTGTTCTTGGTCGGTGTCTCACCAAAAAATATTAGTTGTTCTACAAACTGTCCTGGTGCTGGTAGTGAGGAATGATGTTTGCCCCTTTGCCACTGTTCCTGATCTGCTTCTGTGCTGTGGGGCTGCTGCAGCCAGTCATCCAAATGGGTTACTACACACTACATAATAGCACAGAAATTGAACAGAAAAAAGAAGCATATGATGAGCTGCTAGTAGTCACGATGATGATGAAACCTGGCTGGCCAAACCATCCTTGATTGTTGGTGTTGGTTTGCCCTGTCGTGGTTGTTGCCGACAGTGACGGTGGAGGTCCATTGCTGTCATAGTGTTAGTGTCAGTTAGCAAAGAGTCACAAAAACATAATGTCATCCCCCCCTGCAGTACCCACTCCTCCGATCTCATTCTTTGCATTGTGTGCCTTTGCTGATTATCGCCACTGAGGATTACTGATTGTTGATTGTTCTTTGGTTCTACCTCACTTTTCTGTTGTCATCATCCGTGTTATCTCATTGTTGTTGTCAAGTTCACTGCCACCAAGCATTATCACCACTGAGGATTACTGATTGTTGATTGTTCTTTGGTTCTCCTACCTCACTTTTCTGTTGCCATCATCCTTGTTATCTCATTGTTGTTGTCAATTTCACTACCACCAAGCTACCAGGTGATCAACTGCTGACATGACTGATGTCGTCATCATTCACTGCTACCCCTGTCATCATCTACCATCACTCACCATCACTGCCACTGGCCACTGACTCACAATAACATCATAATCAACTATTCTGTTGCTGGACAACGAGTCAAATCAAGAAAATACAGTCTTTATTAACGAACGATAGTGAGCTCGTAATCAGAATGAAAGAATAAACATCTATGCTGCCGTTGCATCTATTTGGTTGGATGTGAGAATTCTGATGAGTAACACTGCAATTATGGTTCGCATTCAGAGTCTAACTTCAGAACTGCTCAAACACAATGTGAAAGTGGGCCAGTCAATTATTTTCAGTCGACTTCAAATCCGCTTCCGCTAAATCCGCCTCATGTGCCTTCCTTCGCATTTCTGAGATCTTCTCTGACTCCTCCCGATCCCTCTGCAATCGCGTCAGCAGCTCCACGCGGCTTTGTTGCATTTGGGCGACACGGGCCTCAACTTCTCCTTCGGTTATGAACTTTCCACTTCTATCCATGTATTCTTTGAAGCTCATCAGTGATAGGAGCATTGAGATGACAGCAAATTGCCCGATGACACGGGTGTGCATGATTTTCATTTGCGTCTGAAGGTGTTGTTGGCCATCGCGACCTTTGAAAATGTAGAGAACAGCCGGAACTGCTCGAAAGGAAACGACACAGCGATGATTCGATTTCAAAGGATTGTCCGACAATTAAGTAGCGAGCAAAGGGACGAAGATAGATAACCTACCTCCGATGGCTGCAAGAATCTTAAACGGATTTTCTTGCCAAAAATTGGCAACCTTGTGATGGAAACCAAGCGAATCGCCAGGCACTACCCTCACTCCCGAGTTCACAACGCTCTCACGAAATTTTGCCACTATTTGGTTCTCGTAGTCCGCGTCTGATCTCGTCGAGATATCCTTCTCCGCCATTATTCCAGGCAGCCCTAATATTTTCTGGGTCGTCATTCTTTGTAATTTCTTCTGGTGCTCATCCAACTCGTGTTGCCGCGACCACTCTGCCATTTTTTTCGAGTGTTCAGCGGTTGATGCCATCGATTGCATGCTGTGGACGAGATTGTGCTCAGCGGCGGCGACGAATGCAAAGAAGGGGGGCATGATTACCATGGCCGTTCTGCTTTGCCAATTAGTCGACTTGACAAACCGGGGACTAAACTTCATAGCAGAGTATACTGTTTGGGGATGACAGTGCAAAAGTGGGAAAATAGCAAGTAGTATGAGATACAGACTAAGGAGAGAACTTTACGATAGCCCACGAGATAGATCGTCGCACCTGCGAGTGCCGATGGAATCATCACCAATCCACCGCTTGCCATACCCTCCTTCGTTGCAGCCCATACAGTCTCGTCTGCATTTTGTTGGGGGGTGAGGGAGGGCATTATCTCTCGTGTCCGGTTTTTGGGGTTAAAATGGGTTGTTGTTTTTGCGCAAGAGGAGAAGGGTAGGTATCTACTTTACCCTCTTACACTACACTCCTTGGACAAACCCATCCGGTTAGCCAAGATGTTGATGGCCTTGTCATCTACTGCCAACTCATACCTTTCAGGGGATAGATAGCAACATGGAAAAATACGAAGTAATCAAGGCCCTCGGCCAAGGAACGTGGGGTGTCGTCCACATGGCGAAGCAAAAAGCGACCGGACGGCTCGTCGCCCTGAAAAAAATCAAGAGCGAACGCCTCGAGGAGGGGATCAACTTCACGGCCATACGCGAGATTAAACTATTGCGTGAATTTAAGCACCCAAACATTATCGAGTTGGTCGACGTGTTTACCACAATGGACTTTGCCGTTTGCTTGGTCTACGAGGTCGCCGAAACCGACCTATCGAAAATACTGAAAGATCGCGCCATCTCCATATCGCTAGCTGACACAAAGCAGCACATGTCTACATTGCTGTGCGCCATATCTGCTTGCCATGACAGGTGGATACTTCATAGGTGAGTGGTGGTGGCGTCGGTGGCCACCATTTTACTTCATGAATGCGGAATGCCAAAATCATTGCTTTCGCATTAATATGACACATGTTTTCATGCTGTCACTATGCTTCAAACGCAATACTGAAGGGATTTAAAGCCGGATAACTGCCTCTTTCTCAAAGACGGGACAATGAAACTAGCGGATTTTGGACTGGCGAGGATGTATGGCACGCCGAAAACCCGATTGTCGCCACAGGCCATCACACTGTGGTATAAGCCCCCGGAGCTGCTCCTCGGTGCGTCGGAATACGGTTCGGCGGCGGACATATGGTCGGTGGGTTGCATCTTCGCGGAGTTGCTCCTCCGCCGTCCGTTCCTGCAGGGGAATCAGACGGATATTAGTCAGCTGGACACGATATTCCAAGTCTTCGGCACCCCCAACGAGAGCAATTGGCCCGATCATGGCGCCTTGCCGCTATGCACTCGGGGGTTGGAGTGGGATGACTGCCCCCCCACGCACCAATTCGACGAGATATTCATCGCGGCTCCGCAGGATTGCATATCGCTGCTAAGATCCATGCTCGTCTTGGATCCCAATAAGCGATTTACGGCGTGCCAATGCTTGAGTCATCCCTACTTCGCAAACGATCCCGCCCCTACGCCAAAAGAAAAACTTGTCCTCTTCTCAGATTGAGCTGCTGAAGATCAACTTGGATTTTCATCGTTCTACCATAAGTTGAAAACTGATTCTTGGATCCGTGACGCAAGCAAGCGATGCGCACAAACAAATTCAAACATTATCAGTTCTGTTCGGTGGACTTATTACTTTGCCAGATCGTACCTTCGGCAGTTCCTCAAAGTCCTGGGGTGTGGCCGCAGTGCCCCTACTCAAATCTTGTGGTGCTCAGATTCGATTGTGAACCCATAAGTGAGAGTACATTGCATATAGTGGACACGCCTACGTCTCAATCATTTTCGACGGCAATACTAGCTTTGGCTCGATCTCACTATCGCCTACTGAGAAGTATCCTAAATTAAACCTAACACTTGCAAACCTATATCAACAGCTTCAAGTACATGCTGCATTATGTTATATTGAATTAGTCAAACCGTTCAGCTTCTACGCCGGGCTTCTTGATCACAACATCTGGGTCAATATCTCCTGTTTGCCGTGCTGCCTCAAGCCGTTGTCGTGTAAGATTCCGACGCTCAAGCAACTTTTGCCGTTGAGCAGCAGCCCAAGCATCCGCACCTTTGCTCAACTCATTTATTCTATCTGGAGGCAAAAACTCATTGGTGTCTTTCTGTAGTTGCAACAATTGATTGGTCATTTCGCCCAGAATAATGCCATCCGTAAAGTCGCCTTTTACTGTCGTTCCAAGACTGGACACAATGTTATTCACGACCTTTACAAACGGACGGACATCCATCGTTGGCATGACGTCAATCAACTTTTTCAGTAGTTCTTTCCTTTCTGACTTCGATTTCATCCTTAGCACGTACCAGATATGGTCAATATATCGCTTTATGCCCCTTGATAACTCTCTATATACACCCTCTTGGACAATTTTTAGAACGAACAACCATCTGTTGTGCTCTGGGTCGTCTAAGACACCGGCTCTAGCGAGCTTGCCCTCTTCCTCAGCTATGGCATACTTAAGGTACGCAACAAAGGCATCATCCAAGAGGGGTCGCATATCTCTCACGGCATCGGTCAATGCGACAGCAGTTTCTTCCTCAGACTTGTGCCTCGGGTCCATTGCCACCTCGCAGATGGAGCGAACGATTTCCAACATTGACACTTCCAATTCCGCACCTAACGCTTGAGCTTCTTTCACCAGTGCTTGGGCAATTTGAGCTAGATTCACCATTATTGCCCGTTCGCGATCGTGTGCTTCCTTTAGGGAGTCCTCATTCCCCATTCTTCTGGCATTTAAATCGCGCTGACTCAGAGCATACAGTCTCACTTTCATATGGTCAACTAAGTTTTCTGATAACAACAGATCCTTGTAGTTCAATGCAATCTCCTCCAACCTCTCTTCAGGCTGGGACAGTAATTCGTCAATCAACAACTGTAGCCTAGAGCGTTCGATCGAAAGAAGTTCCGGGTCTTCAATTAGACCCGCATTCACAGCTTCATTAACGCACTTTCGAAGCAAATCGACTCGATCAAGTGGCAACTCTTTCGAGCCAACAAAGTATCTGATCTGGCCGTCATTCTCTTCATCGATTTCTTCCCTCATGCGAGACAACACAGCAGACGCGAATTGAGCCTGCTTCAAGGCGGTTGACAGATCAGCTGCGAGTTGAACATCCGTCCGCGTGCCCCCCTTAGCTCCGGGCCAATTTACCGCCGTCTCGGGATCTACATTCGGGTTGTAAATTTCCGGCCCGGAGAACACGTCAAACACTTTGTTTTTGGATGGTCCATTTGCCCCTTCGCCCAGAGAACGGCTAAGACGGACTTCCAGCTCGGCGAGTTCGTAGTCAAGAGTTCTGGCATTGCGGGGCACAGTTTCATCGGCATTTATTAACTCGTTTATATCGTCCATTGAAATCGATGGCATGACTAAATTGGCGGGCGACGGAGAGGATATTGCTTGCGATAACTTGTTCTCGGCTAAAGATTCCCCCATAGCAAAAATTCGTCGCAACTCAGCTTCTTCTTCCTTTCTCTTATCTTCATCGGAGGATCCTCTGTCTTCCAAATCAAGATTGCTCGAAGAGGCGTATTGTTTGTCATCGGTTTTTATCAATTCCTTGGCCTTGTCCACGAATCCAAATCCTGATTTTTGTTCGTCATCTTTCTCATCGCCAAATTTAAGAACTCGCCGGAGTAACTCCTCCGGAGACAAATCTTCGTCGTCCCCCGAGTCCGCTTGCATCATGTCAGATGCCGCTCTCAATTCTCGTTGGACTCTCTCGTTTCCCCGTGCTATCTGCATTACATCATCGCGAATTTCATCGTCCGTTTTATCGAGGTTAGGGTCTGGTAACATAGAGACTGACACCACTTCTTGTGAACCAGTTCGATCGCTCCGTGACGATGATTTGGCATCCACCCCCTTCTTCATTCTGGATATTGTTCTCTTCCATGATGACTCCTTGGCCGCATCAGCAATTGTGCGAAGCTGTAGGAACGTAGCGTCGCTCGACAAATCTTGAACATCCCGTTCCTTCTGAAAATCGGCCGAGACTTTTGATGCGTTTTCGCGTTCCTCATCTCGGACGTTCCCTGGTATGTTTTCCTTCGGAGCTTCTTCGCCTTTCAATCTATTCGCCACCGCCGCTCTCTTTGCTGCCAATATTGCAAAGTCGCCCTCCCCTCCTGATATGGCCACGGTTCCAAGAGTGCGGGACGTGGTTCTCCCTGCCCTGACCGTAGTCATCAGCGCCTCCGCTCGCTGACGCGCCTTTCGAATCGCATAATCTTCGTCCCCTGACCCGTTTTGTTCTCGTTTTTCACGTTTACGCGGTGCCGTAGACGACGGCACGATCTTATTGCCACCGGTCGTTCCGACCTTCATATCCTTGACTCCCTTCGTTGACCTTTTCCCGTCCATCCCTTCGTCATTCTGCCTCGTTTTCTTAGGCGATGTCGTCGTCGGTGCGGGAGTTGTAGTCACCGAATCAATGATTACATTCCCCAGCGCATCCCTTTCGACGGAAAAGGTGGTGGACTCGGCCTTTCCGCCGCTGCCTCGTCGCGTCTTGTCGCTCGATGCTGTTGAAGCCCCCCTGATGGTGTTCCCGTACGCGATCCTCTTCACCTCCGTATCCACGCCGTCATCGTCGCCATCGTCGTCGTCGAATAATCGACCGATGTCATTCGCGCCGCCATCGTACGCGATCGTCGGAGGAGGGGGGATCGAAACGCGTCCCTCCTCCAAGTCTTGCAATCCCCTATCCAAGTCCTTCGCGATGCGCCGTTCGGACGCTGCGAACAGTCCCCGCGCGACGACGCCGCCGCCGCCGCCAGTGTCGTCGTCGATGGGATTCCTCCGTTTTTTCAGCGCCACCATGGCCATGGTCGGTCCGACCGCCCGCGCCTCGTCCTCGCCGCCATTTTCGGGGAAGATGCCGATCACCTCCACCTCGAGACGCGCGCCGTACGGGTCACGACTCAGCGGGGAGTCGATGATCAGTACCGCCCTGCCGCCGTCGTCCGACTCCGACGTGCCGTCGTCATATTCGCCGTCGTCCGATGGAACGATGATCTCGTAGGGCATGGGCAAATCGTCCGGCAGGCGAAATACGCACTGCAGGTAGGCCACGAGGTCGAGGAGGAACGCGGTCCTGGACGACGTCGATCCCGCGGGGGCCCTGATCACCTTCTGGTACAGCACGTCGTATTCTCCCCGTCGCGCACTGCCGCGTCCGCTGCCGCGTCGACCGCCGCCGCCGCCGCCGCCCTCGGCGGTCGTGGACGAGAAGAGCGCCGCGACGTTCGACCGACGATGCCTATGCGAGTGGTGGGGAGTCGATCGCGGCGGCGGAGCCATCCCCATTGCCGATTTCTGGGGCACGGATCGTCCATGCTCGGCGGCGAGGGAGGACGCGCGAGCGCGACGTGATTTTCCGCCGCCGTCGCCGCGAGGAGCGCTAACGAACGCATCGCCCGAATTGATCCCTCCCGCGGTGAGGGGGCATGCCAGCAAGAAAATGATCGTGGAGATCAGATGACGATGGTGATAATGATGATGTGTCGCCATCGTCCTCAATGTGTCCTGTTGGCGTCGGGGCAGAACTGGGAGGGGGGGCGAGCATGAGCAGGTTATGTGTGTGTGGCATGAAAAAGGGAAAATATTTTGTGGTCTTCCGTCTTATCGCCAAATTTCATCTAAATATCGCCATCCTCCGGTGTGGGAAAAGGTGACGAGGGCTTTTTATGTTGTTGTCGGTAAAAGTTACCTTGGTTTTTGCTCCCGCCACCAAATAATTGGCCACTCCACCATGAGCGTAGTTAGGTGAAAATCGGCAACNGGAGAACCTTGGATTCTAAGGTATACACAGACAGTGATGTAAAATAATAAGAACTCTTATTATACAAGGCTGCGGTTGAGTAGCGGTTAACGAGATCTTCTGCTCTCGCTTATCTTTCAAATAGATGTGGAGTTGAACTGATCTCTTTTGATGCCATCATGAAGCTCATCAGGGACAATTATCACACTTTAACTCGATCGAGATGTTTCCATCCACAACCTTTAGCTATATTGATCAACGAACTGTTATGCCACAACTTCTTGGTAGCTAATATGTTCCAACTTTGTAGTTCATCGATTTGACGCTCTTTCTCAACGATATTAATGATATCAGAAATATCGGAGAAATACTTGACAGCACTTGTTGAAAGTACCACATCACTTCCTTCGTAGTAGTTTAAATTGTAGTTTGTACAAAAGTCAAAGACCGATTTGATCCCGTCACAGCAAATTTCGCTATCATCTAAATAAGCACCGGAAAAATGCTTTGATAATTTTTGACAAGTAATACCAACTTTTCTCAACGTATCTTTTCCCACAGCATCATGGCCATTTTCGGAGTAGTAATATTTTGACCAACGGCGTGACATGTTCATAAAAAATCCAGAAATATCACTGAGCATAGCAACATCTTTCTTTCGTACGGATGCCTCGATAAGCACACATGCCAACGCCAGTCGAGAAGAGTGATACAGCTGTGGATTATGACATATTTCGTCAAGGGCCTGCTTAAAATATACACTTGTTGGCTGCGTGGTGTCGGTATTTCTCTTCGTATTAAAAGTATCAATGATGTGTCCATCGCCTGCGCTGTTTGTCTTATCATTATCTCCCAATAGAATCAGATCATTGATCGATTGAACAAAATCTACTTGCTTCTGATTTACTATCAGATTACATATAGCATCACAGAAGTAATTCTCTTCTCTTGGCACGTGCTCAAAACAAACCTTCAGCATTGGGCATGTTGAGACACCAGGAGTTCCCAAGTGCTCTTGGGTTATTCTTTGGTGGTATCCAGCATACAAATCTCTAATGCATTCAATTCTACTGATAGCAGAATTGTAATGTGGTTCCATTTTTCTTGGAACGGAGTGAGAGTTCAGTTGGTCAATTACTGACTTGCAGTCCCCCTTGATAATCAACTTTGAACATTTGACCTCATGCTCTTTGTTGATCAAATTCACGGCGTCACTCGATTGATTCAACATTAATAAGCTCGACAATGACTGTTCAAGCCACTCCAATCCAAGCAACAACCCTTCGTACTCTGTGGCTGCTGAGGTCATTCGTGGTGTATTAGACAAATATCTACCCCCGATGGCAATCGGCACTTCCTTGCGACAACCGTCAGAGAGAGAGGACAATGATATGGTAGCACTGCACGAAGCTAGTTTTTCGCTATTATCAAGTAGTGGCTTCCTCGAGGAATCCCCGCGGAAGAGATCGTGAAAATATGTGAAACCAGGCACAGGATCTCTTGGTGGGCGGAGTGATCCATCGAACCGAAGAACGATGACAAGGCTAGTAACAACCGCGACGAAAACTGGAGGCGGCATCAAAAACTCTGGATATTCAAAGATCGGCGACACCTAAAGAGCCCACCCTCGTAGCGCAGAGTGTGAGACAAGATATCGCTCATGGCCCCTGTTGCATAATCAGTACCTAAGTGTTGCGGAGGGGTGAAGTCGAGAAAAAAGGAAAAGCTTTGACCAGAGAGAATGAGAGCCTTAAGACTACCAGTGCTGTCCACGTGGGAATAGATATATCTAAGTTGAGATGTGCGCGAGGGCGTTGCGGAAGTGGACGCGGCAAGAGGTTGTCGAGTCGGCGACGTCCTCGTCGCTGTCCAGAACGCGTCCACGGAAGGCGTCGATTTGGACGGTGTGCTCGCGTGGCGAATGGACCCCGGGCGATGAATCTGCGATTGCGTCGACCGGGATGACTGGGGCGGTACGCGAATCGAGGCCCGTCGATTTCTGGAAACAAAATTCGGTAGTAGAGGAGCGCGTTTGCGAACTTGCGAACGTTGCGAAGTCGTCCGCGCGAGAGATCCCGGTGACGTTGACGGGCGGAATGCAGGCGGCCGCAATGACGACTGGGGGCAAGTGCGAGGACGCCGCGGCTGAAGGTAGTCGAGATCCGCACAAGCCTCGAAATGATCATTCGCAACCATTCTCTGCGGACAAAATGAATTCTGAATCAGGAAGGATATGGTCGAGCCGGCAGATAGAGGCAAGAATGGTGTTCCCTTGAAATGTGGTATCTCTAATATTAAAACGTATACCAAATCTCATCTTTCCTCCGACGCGAATGAAATAGAATGACTAGTGTTGACAAGTCACAATATTTCCCCTGGTGTCGAATTCAGAATCGATCTAAGCAAAGCAGAAACAAGGACAAGGTTCAATTCAGTTGTCATTGAGAACTCATTGTTTGCATGTCGCCCGCGACTCTTGTCTGGGCGAACCGGGTTGCTGTTGTGGGTGAAAAAATTGCCTGCGTGCGTACCGTTGCACCCCCTCCATTATGAAATTGAACGGCGATGAGGAAACGAAAACGCTTCTTTTACGTCTGATCACACTCGGCATGAGTTTGACTCCCTACAAAATCAGTGACATACCCTGTAGATCGGCCTGTGATACTCGAGGGCTATACAAAATGATTGTAAGGATCCTTTCGCCAAAATGCAAAATGGGAAAGAACTAGCTGACTGCATTATAACTAATATATGTGCACGTCACGTTTGAAACAATGTGCATCGCCAAAGCAAAGGCGCATATATATGAGAGCCACGCACACAATTGCGCAGTGGGTCGTTCCCTTCAATCCGACACCTGGTTACTTTTATCAACTTGCGTTCTTTCCCACTGAAAAAAGGTTTCTCCTCCCATTCTAGAGGTAATGTAGGATTTCTTTACCTCGCATTGCATGCATCCCGGATCAATACACGCGGGTCTCCCTTTGTCGTCCCCATCTCCGCCCCATGCCTCGGCCAAGGCACTTGCCGCGCAGCCTTGATTGGATGAATACTTTCGTCCGTAATGGTTGCTACCCAGTAAAAATGCACACCCCAAGGTATTCGTCAAGCGATGGGCCAGTCCCTCCGGGCAGGTATGCGCCAACATGCCCGTCGCAGCGCCAACGACCGCCCCGCACGCGTCGTGGACGTGCTCGCCGCGATAGGCATGGGCCGCCATCACGATGCCCCCAGAACGCAGCCAGGCATCGACGTTTGGGATGCCGGTGCCCGCGCTCGAATTGGCAAGATATATCAATGCAAGACCAAGAAGTGAGAAAAGACTGAATCGCACCTGTTTGTGGCCAAAAACGTAATTGACAATGGAAGTCAATAATCCCACAGGTATAACGAACCAGAGTGCGACGCCGTGAGATAACGCCGGGAGGTGGGAGTGTATAGAGGACATGGCTGTCTCGATGAAGTTGTTGTTGCTCGTGACGATGGCAGCCGCGGTCTTCGCAGTGACGGCACCTCCCACCCATGATAGGGCCGGAATGGCTATAGAAACCAAGGGAAGCAATGTACAATCAAGTACGCACAGCAGTGACGCAAAGTTGGAAGCATCAACAAGCCGTTCTTTCCAGGTTGTTTCTTTTGTCGGCGTAGTGTATCCAAACGGTGAGATAGTTTCAAGAGATGGTACTGTTACTGAGAGGGGGGGCGATGACGAAGATGATAATCCTGTAGCTCTCCTATTGTTGATCATCCTTCCAAAGACGGCACCTTCGTCGGTCTTAGGGTTGGATTTCGGAGAAGAATATCTCAATCTGTCTTGATTATTTGATAGTACATCGTGAATCATGGTCGCATTCTTAGTTAACCCTCCGACGGAAGCATCGTTAGCGAGGCCAAAAAGTCGAAATTTTGAGCTGCCTCGGGGCATTGATCGATGGAGTGGTGGCGTGTACGCGCGCGCCTCGCGTCGCCTAGGAGATAGAACGCAAACTGCAATGCCCAGGCTTGCAAGAGCAAAACAATGGCGACTGATTCGACTGCTCCTTGGCGTTGGTGAACTGCGGAGACGCGGCATCTTCCTTGAACGGCGGTGGTGAATATCTTAACTTGTTCTGAATGGAGTGCCGGTATTATTTTCTGGCGTACCGTACCGTAGAACACGCGGCACTAATGCATTTTGACGACATGATTTTCTGGTGCATGTATCTAAAATATTCCTTTTTGCTGTGT